>JBBPBX010016421.1:0-18225 GCA_038048925.1 Garcialebias charrua
CTTAAAGCTCCACTGACATCATCTTTTAACTTTCCATAAAATGGCACAACATATATATATATATTAAGATTGACCTCTGATCGTTTTTGCTAAAACAATGTTAAATTAATTAAAATTCCTCTCAAAAACAGTTTAAAATTAGCGCCTTTTTTTCACATGATAAATACGGGGTTTCCCGTCGCGCGATTATGACGTCACACACAGACTCACGTCAACTGCGCACCTTGTTTACAATGGACAAGATACAAACGCGATCCGTCCAATTTAGCCATTTAAAACTTTATATTTTAGCGGTTTGACTTCAGAGAAGCCAAAGTTATTTCCAGTAAACAGCAGGTTATAATTTTTTTTCAGCTCCTGCTGGTTTTTGGAGACTTTTCACTTCAGGAAGTGCAGCAGCTCTGTGAGGACTTACAGCAGCTGATAGTTGAGAGTCAGAAGGAATTCTACATGTAAATCGTTTCCACAGCACTGAAATGGTAATATATTAGTTAATGTTTCTAATAATTATTCAACATTATTAGTTATTAGTTTGTGTACAAAACAATTTGCACAGATCATGTTGCTTCAATTTGTCAGCTTTGTTATTTAATCCAGTCAACATGTTGAAAATATTTCATATTTATTTTTCTATTTAATTTGGACATCACTTGGTGTTATAGTGGTGTCTCATTAAAATGATGGAAATACATGACATTAGTTTGACCCATTGTCTTAATATACAGTATACTGCATATAATATATACTGTGTGTGTCTGTGTGTTTTATCATCAATTCACAGAAATATCTTCACCTGAAGAGTGGACCCAGGTGGAGGAGAACAAACCTTGATATTGTTAAACAGATGGAGACATCTTCAGGATCTGTAGAACATCAGGACTGATGCTGCAGAAAGCTACGTTTGTGCATCAAGACATCAAAATATGCAGAAATACTACAACTGGCCAGAGCATTGAGATGAAAATGAATCAATGAAAATATGAATTTAATATTTTTTCTGACAGTTCAAATGAACATATTGTTTGAAAAAAAAGGATAACAATGAACCAAGTGTTTCTGTAGTTATGTGTAAATAAAGTTACAGTAGTACACTATATTATCTGTTAGTGTTGAGTTATTCTTTGTGAGAATATTTGTGTATCTGTTTTAATTTCATTCGTTCATCTACAACTCACAGCTCGTACTTTAGTAAAAACAAAATTGGTGAATGTTAAAAAAAACATTTTATTAAAATAAAACCATCCCATATTATCAAATATATGAAAACCTCTGGGGAAACATTAATATGAACAGATTATCAAAAAAATTGAGTTTAAAAAATATCAGCAAGTGGTGTTTGACTTCATCAGCTCTGTAAAAATGACACTTTACAGCTGTAAATCTGCAAAATCAGAATTTTACTAGAAATTCATTAAGAACTAGTTTCTCCTCATCCTGCTGCTTGTACACTTCTTCAGACTCCACCACCTCCTCGTCCACGCTCCTGGATGTCCAGGTGTTGTAGGTCTGGACGCAGAGGACATCTGGGTCCATTATGGGCTGAATGCTGCATCCACTTTGTCACTTCCCTCATCAGAACCACAGAAAATCAACAGATTTACATCAAAGAATATTGTTGAGTACTATTCTTTTTGTTGATGCAATCTTACCTGCTGTGATGTGAAAGTCTGGGTTGTACTAGTGGTTCAACAGGAAGAGCCTCAGGTGATGGACTGGAGACCTGGAAACCTGAAAACACAAACAAAATAAAATAAAAAAATAAAATATTTAACAGATATTTTAAAAGGGACTAATTTTTTAAACTATAAATTAATGTTGAATAATTATTAGAAACATTAACTAATATATTACCATTTCAGTGCTGTGGAAACTATTTAGATGTTGTAGAATTCCTTCTGCAGCATCAGTCCTGATGTTCTACAGATCATGAAGATGTCTCCATCTGTTTAGCAATATCAAGGTTTGTTCTCCTCCACCTGGGTCCACTCTTCAGGTGAAGATATTTCTGTGAATTGATGATAAAACACACAGACACACACAGTATATATTATATGCAGTATACTGTATATTAAGACAATGGGTCAAACTAATGTCATGTATTTCCATCATTTTAATGAGACACCACTATAACACCAAGTGATGTCCAAATTAAATAGAAAAATAAATATGAAATATTTTCAACATGTTGACTGGATTAAATAACAAAGCTGACAAATTGAAGCAACATGATCTGTGCAAATTGTTTTGTACACAAACTAATAACTAATAATGTTGAATAATTATTAGAAACATTAACTAATATATTACCATTTCAGTGCTGTGGAAACGATTTACATGTAGAATTCCTTCTGACTCTCAACTATCAGCTGCTGTAAGTCCTCACAGAGCTGCTGCACTTCCTGAAGTGAAAAGTCTCCAAAAACCAGCAGGAGCTGAAAAAAAATTATAACCTGCTGTTTACTGGAAATAACTTTGGCTTCTCTGAAGTCAAACCGCTAAAATATAAAGTTTTAAATGGCTAAATTGGACGGATCGCGTTTGTATCTTGTCCATTGTAAACAAGGTGCGCAGTTGACGTGAGTCTGTGTGTGACGTCATAATCGCGCGACGGGAAACCCCGTATTTATCATGTGAAAAAAAGGCGCTAATTTTAAACTGTTTTTGAGAGGAATTTTAATTAATTTAACATTGTTTTAGCAAAAACGATCAGAGGTCAATCTTAATATATATATATATATGTTGTGCCATTTTATGGAAAGTTAAAAGATGATGTCAGTGGAGCTTTAAGGCATGAGGACTCTGAATGGAATTGTTTCCTCTTTCTCGTTACAGTTTGGAGTCACGGGTAAAAACAAAAAGGAAACTTTCCTTAGGAAAGTTCAAGCTTTCAAAAATACCTTCCTGCTTCCTGTTCTCTGCCCGTCTGAATGTTTGTCTCCATTTTCTCTGCACACAGAAGGTTTGTGGAGATGTTGGGTCTACGTTCAGTCATTTCTGGGCCTGCTTGGTTTCTCATTAAATCCATTTTCCCCATCCCTCTGCCTGTTCTTAAACTCTCCTGCCTCGTCTTTCTTCTCTGCATCAGCTCATCACCTGCAACCACAATCTGCATCAGACCCTAAACAACACAGCCGTGGTCCCACTTGCCTCTCTCACCCCAATTATTTCTCTGGACCTTCGCTTGAAGGGATTTTTTCACCTCCCGGGCCTTTAAAAAAAAAAAAGTCAGTGCATCTCTAACCTTTATTCCACTGCAGGCAACATCTATTGTGTTATAAAATCATTTTCCCTTCATTTAGATTCAGAAATCTTACACGGAGTTGAGTCGTGTAAGGGGGTTTTGGAGGATGAATGGTGCATCCGTTGGGGTTTCTCAAGGACGAACAAACTACCAGCAAAAACTGAAAACAGTCGGATATTTGAGGCAGCGGGAGCTTATTCTGTTGGAGCTTAAGACCTGAATCCAGCCGCCATTTAAATCTGCCTTTCTTCCCATCCACTCAGATGTTTGTGCATCTCCTGAAAGACGCAGTAAATTACGACTTGGACCATTTGGATTTCTGTTCGTTAGCTCTTCCAGATGCTGACGGGCTTCACAAAGAGTCAAGTTCTGGGACAGAGCAATAAACAATAACAACAGAACGATGCGTAACATGGAGCTGGCCGTGACACCACCTCAGAAATGTATCCACAGCCAGCCTCGTCTGCTCGGTGCGACAGAGCGCTGAAGCAAATCAGTGTGAACGGCGTGGAAAATGGAGAAATTAGTCCCGGCTGTGGAGCCGAACGTGCCGCCATCTCCCAGTTCCCAAACATAAATCCTGGTTTTCTTGGCTCGACGTGCGACCAAACGTTCGGAGGAGGATCCTAATATTTCTCTGCAGCCACAGATGAGTTTGGTGCGCGATTCTGACGAGCAGTCCCATCCCTGTAATTGGATTCATTAAGGAGTAACTGAACCCGCATCTGTGGGGACAACTCCAGGACGGCCCCACACACCTCATGGATGTCCCACGATAAACACACACATGTCAACACAGCCTTGTTTACAGTATAAATGCAACTTGTGTAAAAGTCATTACCATATTTTCCGGACTATAAATCGCACCAGAATATAGATTGTTTTGTCCAATTATTGCCAAAAAATTGGAAAAATCCATAAACGGGTCGCACCTTAATATAGATCGCACCTACGTCACCGCCGGCGTAACGCGTCATCCACCGCTGATGTGGCGCGTCACCGCTGAGACAACCCGGAAATATGGACGAGTGTTTAGCTCTGTTGCAAATGTCTGCCACAGGAGAACAGCAAGGCTTTTAAGAAGATTAACACTTAAAAACAATTATTTGTTTGCTAAAAATTATAGCTGACATTATAGCACAAGGGTTCCTGAGCTTAACCGTTCCTTAATAAATTCACGAAATGGTCAAATCTGCTGGATTTAAATTGTTTCGGTTTGACGTCTTCCAAACGGTCGCGTGCACTGCAAAAATAAATTATAAATAAATAGAATTTTATCTCAAATGTCTCATACAGGTCAACAATTTGTAAATGAAACCCGTATAATTACACTCTGTAAGCTGAAAAAATATCCGCCGAGTGGTTTATGAGCTATTTGCTAAAAAATTTTTTTTTTTTTTTTTTTTTTTTTTTTTCTTCTTTCGGCTTTTTTCCCTGCGTTAGGGGTCGCCACAGCGAACTGGTCGCACGAAGATTTGGCAGTTTTTACGCCGGATGCCCTTCCTGACACAACCACAGACCACCGAGCAACCACAACCCTCTGTGTGGAGCAGAGAGCTGATATCTAGGGTTCCCGGGGGAGCAGATGGTGTGGGTTAAGGGCCTTGCTCAAGGGCCCAGAGTGGGGCAGATGAGGGTGGAGACAATTGTGACCGCTTCACTTATCCCACCCACATCTTTGATGTTGTCGGTACCGGGGCTTGAACCGGCGACCTTCCGATCACAAGCGCACCTTCTTAACCTCTGCGCCACCACTCCCACGAGCTATTTGCTAAAATATACAAAGAAAAAAAACGGAAGCTAACACGAGACGAGTCCGTCTCTAAAATAACAAATAAAAAGACGAATTTTATCTCGGATGTCGCATACAGGTCAACAGTTTGTAAATGAAACCCATATAATTACATTCTGTAAGCTGAAAAAATATCCGCCGAGTGGTTTATGAGCTATTTATCTAAATAGTATCTGTTTACGGTAGCTAACCGCTAACAACGATGCTAAAAAGATCAAAAAATTTTTTTTATCTCAAACATCTCATAATGCTAGTCAGTTGTAAATGTCCATACAGTGATTACTTTATGTAAGTTTGATAAAAATCTGTCCTGTGGTTCTTGACTTACCTTGCTAACAAACACAGCTAACAGAAGTTGCCTCCAGAGCAGGAGGCCGGGCAGAGGAGGCTTTTTTCGGACACATGAGCTGGAAACGGTCGGTGGACTCTCTGGAAGTGTCCCCTAGCGGACAAAAGTGGTACTGCACCATTTTTTGCCAAAATGAAAAACGGTCATATCTGAGCCAAAAATTGGTCTAAAAATATGGGGGAAAATCCATAAACAGGTGTCACCTCTCTATAGGTCGCAGGGCATGCAAATTAGGCAAAAAACCGCGACCTATAGTCCGGAAAATACGGTAGTAAAAAATGATTTGATGTTAAAAAAAATGAAGGGAGACTAACTCGGCTGAATTGTTCAAACCTTTACAGAAACGATAAATGTTGACGATCTGTATTCAGGATCTGAGATGTGAGGGAGGAATAGTTTATTGCAAAGAGCAGCGTGACATCCCCTGGTGTGCGTGGTGGTACAGTATACAGATGCTGTGTGTGTGCTCTACCGCAGCCCTGTAATTACCTGGAGTCAGATCTTTGTAATGCAGGTGGGAGACACAGAATTTAATTACAGGACGGTAGCCGGGCTTCANTATATATATCTACAGTACTGTATATAGATCTATCTATCTATCTATCTCTATATATCCAACACAAGCCTAAAATTGAAACAGTTTAAGGTCACCTTTAGCCTAGCTGAAGTTAGTAATTTATTTTGTAAAATTTGTAAATGTGTACACAAGTTTAATGAAACATGCACATTAAAATTGGAATAGTTTGTAAGCAATAAAATGTTTGTACATCTAACAGGCTTGAGGTCAACTTTTAATTAGACCATGTCTTTCTTTTTTCATGCAGAAAAACTAAAATATACGTAGGAGTTTAGACATTTTCCCGTTGATTTTTAGCAGTTTCTATATATTTTTTTTTATTGTGGCTGTTTTTGTTCCACAAAATGCTTTTTTCCCCTCCACATTTTGAGACTACTGTATTTCTGATTAAGATCCCAGCTCTTGGAAATCTTTTGCTATACCAAAAATAGTTTCTTACCCCAGATATATTATGTTAATTTTGTCAGTTGTCCAACAAAAGGGGGTTTCATGATCACCAGTTCATCCTTAAATTTGGTTTGTTTATTTTTTGTCTGAACGCTTTACATGTTAGATTTAACAAAGTAATCCACTTAAAATTTAAACAATTGCACTGAACACAAATGGAAAGAGGAGGCGTATGTCCAAAGAAAAACTTTTTTAAACAACTTTAGAAAGACTAAAGATGTACCGGTACTGCTCATGAGCACTTTAAAAAGTTACACAAGTGTGGTTCTTTCACAGAAAATAAGTAAAATAATAGACTTTTGCACAGCAGAAGTCAAAATATCCATATTGGTAATGTAATACTGCACAAACTAACCTGATAATGATGGGATCTTTTTTAAGATGGCACCCAGCAAGACGCTTTATAAAATAAAATGTACATGTAATAATAAACACAAAGCAACAAGTTTTGATTTGTTTTATTGAGTAAACTCTGCATTTTTTTTTAAATTTTCTCTTAGATTTGTCCACATATTGAACCTTTTCTTGAAACCAGCTGGGAATGTATCAAGTATAATCAACGAGAGTGCGTTTTGATTCCAAAAGATGTTGGCTGAGAGCAGTGAACGATGTGTGGAGCCAAAAGAAATGGCACTGGACTGTAAATTCAACGTGATCTGAGCACTTCTTAAAGAAATGAATTAAAAAATAAATCCTCCATGCGTTGTTGCCCGGTCAGCATTTCATCAGAGCAGTGCACTTTAAATATGCCTGTGCAAAATAAAACTTCAAAATCCAGTGCTTCTGTTGTCAAGCTGTTTAAACTCTACCAGAGCTTTGAGCCACACGTTTGATTAAAACACTCCATTTCTGCGAACAAAGCACTAAATGGGTTCTCACCACAGAAGGTCGTGTTTTATTCTTCTGTAAATGTTTTAGCAGGGCATAAAGAGTTAAAATTTGAGCCTGAGTGAGCGACGACCGAAGAATTGCACAGAGGTCCTCATAAAACCAAAGGTCAACTAAGGCCGAACATTCAAGAGAACTTTTCACTCATTGCGGAGTAAAACTTCCTTCAGATGCAGTAAATTCAACCTGCCACTGTGGAATCACATTTCAGACATGTTTAAAAAGACTTTAATAAATATCAACCAGGGGAAAAAAGGCACACAGACCACAAAACTCTGGTCTACACGAGAGGTGATCTCTACAGTGAGGAATACAAACTACAGTGAATTCCCGACCCTCATCCTGTGAATAACAGCACACTGAACCAGCCACCTGCTGTGCAAAATACATCATCCACCATCTTAAAAAACTAACTCTCTTGTGATTTAGAGGATTTAAATGACTTTGTCTCATATTTAATGTGCAAAACTGTTAACCTGAACAGCCAAATGGACTGCCTGCATATGCACTAACCACTTAAAAGTTTTAAAACACAAACAAACCAAGCTGTTTTAGCGAACACAAACTGTCAAAAAATAGAACTACCGTATTTTTCAGACTATAAGGCGCACTTAAAATCCTTTAATTTTTCTCAAAAATCAAGTGAGCCTTATGTATTAATTCTGGATGTGCTTAATGACCTCAAACAGATTTTATGTACGGCGCTCTTAAAATACAGTATGTCAAAATGAACTTGTTTCGCTTAATGCACCTTATAGTCCAAAAACAACGGGGTGTGTGTATGTATTTATATATGTATATATATATATATTATATATATATAGACTGTTAATAGTGAGAAAAGCTGATTTAATGCCTCAGTATGTAATGATTAAACTTAATTTAATTAAATGTGATTTACCTATGACTGAGCCTGTTGAAAGAGCTCTATAAATGTTTATGTTTTGATGCAACTAAATATAATTCTGAATATAGTTTTAGGCTTTATCTGCATTTTCTCAGGATAGGTCTAAAGATAAAAAATAAAATAAAAAAAGACTATTGTGTTTTTTTGCTCAGGATAACATTTTTCCCCCCCACATGTGTTTTAATTCATCCGTCACATTTTCAAAATATCTCAGGAACGACTAGGATTTGAACAAAACTCCAAAAAATTTAATTACTGGATGAACATCTACAACTTATTGACTTTTAGAGTTAATCCAATTCAAGATTTGACATCAGATCAAACTAAACATTTACAAGTTTTGACCAAAAAGGCTTCAAAACCCACTCTTTCTCAGATCTGAGTACGTTTAGTCTAAATCTCTGGACTGTACGACAGCGGGCGATATGCATTCCTTCACGGTATGCTAGGCCTTTAATTGCTAAAACAGCTTTGGGTTCAACAGTTAACTCAGACTTACTTTCTGTAGTTTATCCTTGGGGGGGGGGGGGTTGTGTTAAGAGTTTCGCACAAATAAAAGCCAAAGAGTTAAATTCTCTGTAGATGGGTCACCTTTGAACATTTATAAATAAGTAGGAAGTGGTGCAGCAAGCAGCAAAATTCATAATTTGAAAAAGCACCGATTCTACTCAACCGAGCAAAAAAAAAAAAAAAAAAAGCACACGTTTCACACTTTCCTTATAATCAGGGATAATTCTATTAGCACTCTGTAAACCTTTGTGTTTTAATGATCAGTAGTGTTGGCACTAACGGGCACAGAGTCCAGAGCGAGGCCCTCTGATTGTGCAGCACGCCGATTGTGTTGGCACCTGGAGCTCTGATCGGCCTCGAGGTCGGGAAGGTGTGCCGGTCAAGTGTTCTGGTTCGAGGCAAGTTTGGATTTCAGCACCAAAACTTTCAAACCTTCACAAGCCAAGATAAATATACGAGTGAGAAGAATAAATAAAATAAAACAAATCAAGAGGCATCTTAAGTTATGGTGTCATAGCTTCCTGCTGATGGGATTGAGTTAAAGAATGCGTCTGTTTCCAAGGCAGACAGACGAAAAGCACTTAAAATAATCCAACCGTGTGACATCATGATTACTGGACAGAGCGTGCACGTTTAGATGCAGTATGATACATACAGTATGATACGTACAGTATGATACATACAGTATGATACATACAGTATGATACATACAGTATGATACATACAGTATGATACATACAGTATGAAACATACAGTATGATACATACAGTATGATACATACAGTATGATACATACAGTATGATACATACAGTATGATACATACAGTATGATACATACAGTATGATACATACAGTATGATACATACAGTATGATACAGTATGATACATACAGTATGATACATACAGTATGATACATACAGTATGATACGTACAGTATGATACGTACAGTATGATACGTACAGTATGATACGTACAGTATGATACGTACAGTATGATACATACAGTATGATACATACAGTATGATACGTACAGTATGATACGTACAGTATGATACGTACAGTATGATACGTACAGTATGATACGTACAGTATGATACGTACAGTATGATACGTACAGTATGATACGTACAGTATGATACGTACAGTATGATACGTACAGTATGATACGTACAGTATGATACATACAGTATGATACGTACAGTATGATACGTACAGTATGATACGTACAGTATGATACGTACAGTATGATACGTACAGTATGATACGTACAGTATGATACGTACAGTATGATACGTACAGTATGATACGTACAGTATGATACGTACAGTATGATACATACAGTATGATACGTACAGTATGATACGTACAGTATGATACGTACAGTATGATACGTACAGTAGTACAGTATGATACGTACAGTATGATACATACAGTAAACACTCAGCCCCGTCTTTAAACTTCACTTTTATCTTTTTCTCCGTGTCTTTTCCATCGTTCTGTCCGCGTCACACCAAGTGTTCTTGCTCCTCCCACTCCTCAGGTGACCTGTCCTCCTCCAACTGAAGGACAGAGTCCACGTCTGTCTCTGTGGGACACGGGTGTGTGTGAACTTCATCCAGCGACAGGTCAGCCACACCCCCTGCACCCACATCTTCCTCTCCAGTGTCTCTGCCGCCCCCCTCCAGAGAGCTCGCCGGGTCCTCGGCACCTGCGGCACTTGGTGGGGTACTAACCGCCCCCCGGTCTTCTTCTGGCTCGCCCTCCAGGGGCTGCCAGATGAGGGCGGGGGTCACATCCCTGGAGGTGTGGCTCTCAGCCTCTGTCTCAGTGTGCGTGTCGGGGGAGGAGTCTGTCTCTGTGGTGGGCGGCGAGGGGATGAGCGCCAGGTTCTGGGGGTTGTTCTGGGGGTTGATGTTGTTGTTGAACCAGGCCATGATGTTGTCCAGCAGCTGAGCGCTGGCTGCGGGATCTAAAGTCTCCAGACTCTGGGGGTCACTGGGGGTGAAAGGGCCTCCCGGTGGAATGACCGGTGAAAGCAGCAGCTCTGGCTCGAGTTCTGGTGACGGGAGGCACAACTGGACGGGCGGTCTGGGCTCTGACCTCGCGGGGTGCTGCAGAGCGTAGGTGGCGGGACGCTCTGCCGTGTAAGAGCTGCTCCACTCAGAACAGGGGTGGTAAGAGCAGTCTGGTTTGGGGGCGCCCTCGCACCCGTGTTCCCGGTCATACGAACTGGGATGCGAGATGTTTTGGGTGCGTTCAAGTGCGCAGGAGGCAGTGTGCTCGGGCTCGGACGAATAAGCAGAGGAATGGCAGTAGCTCTGCTCGCTGCTGTCGTAACGAGGATCTGTGATGCGTTCGAGGTCGTAACGAGGATCTGTGATGCGTTCGAGGTCGTAACGAGGATCTGTGATGTGTTCGAGGTCGTAACGAGGATCTGTGATGTGTTCGAGGTCGTAACGAGGATCTGTGATGCGTTCGAGGTCGTAACGAGGATCTGTGATGCGTTCGAGGTCGTAACGAGGATCTGTGATGTGTTCGAGCACGTATGGAGAAGTCCGGCCGTTGTGCTCGTGTCTGTGGCTGCAGTCGCTGTAGGCAGGTTCAGTCAGTGCACTATGGCTGTACGAGTGGCGTGTGTCTACGTCGTATGGAGTCGTTATGCTCCCCAGTTTCATAAGACAGTCTCCCAGCTCCAGCAGCTCAGCGCTGAGGGAGGGAGGAGGGGGAGGCAGGGGGAGGGAGCTGCTAATGGATGGCTGTGAGGAGGAATCTGTCCGATTTGGGGGGCGAGGAGGATCCAGGAGTGGAATGGGGAAGCCTCTGGCTCCTGGAGGATCCTCGGCATTGAGCGAGTGCAAAGCCACCTCGGCCAGATCTCCCCCGGGACACGGCCTCCTCTCCTCCCCTCCGTCCACCTCCAGGCCCCGCTCTCTGCGGGACTCCTGGAGCGACAGCTGGATGGCGAGGAGGATGTTGGGGTCGTCTTCATCGAGGGAGCCCAGTGCCCTCCTGCGACCCTCGCTCCTGTCGGTGCCCTCTGAAACACAAAACATCACAATAAGACAGAGTTCTCTTTAAGTGGCTTGATTGTAAATTGATCCAAGTGATCAAAGTGTCTCTGCGCTTCGATTGGACCAGACTGATGGAGCAATAAAGTAAAATCCCATTTGCTGGCTGTCTGATGCAGCAACAAGTCAAAGTTATTAATGGAGGCACGAAGAAAGCTGGATTAGGCTCTTTTTTCATGACATATTAATAAATTATATAAATGCACAGGCGTTTTGTCTTTTGGTGAGAAAAGAACCCGAGAAGTGTTCAAACGTCTGCCGGACCTGTGTTCTCGCTCCGTCTGCTGGTCTCTGGTGTGTTGCTGCTGCTTCTCAGGCTGTGCAGACTCAGCATGTCTCCTCTGCGCCGAGGTCTGTGTCTGCGACGGTACTGGATGTCAGCGTAATCCTGCAAAGAGGCGTTCACGTTGGGTTATTGTGAGACTGCCTCGTCGTGAGGCGGTTCATGTCGGGCGGTTCAGTCTTCAGCTCAGGAAGCGGGACTCAGGCCATGCGTTTGCACAAAACACCAGGAAGCTACGGCGCATTACCTGCAACAGTCTGTCTCTGTGATCGCTGGCTCCCAGCACAGAGTGACGGCTTCCCATCTTAACACACACAAGCAAACTACGTCAGCAGATGCTGCGGTCATGCATGATTAAAACCTCACACACAAGCAAGTGACTGAGCACAGGTTTAGAAAGCATCAACTACAAGATTAGCAGGACACACATGTTAGTGTTTCGCTGTCTGGTTTGAGAAAAGAGGCTCGTTTTACCTCAGGAGAGGCGAAGCCAAGGTACTCCCAGTCCCACGATCCCCCAGGGTAACTGGAACAGATTTACACTGAAGTTATTTTCTGCAGAATTTAAACCCACACCCTCTCTGTCATCGTTTAGTTACTTGAACTGGTTAACTAAAACAACAAGATCCTTTCTAAGGGAGTTTGTTTACTTCCTGCATGGAGGCTCAGGAGAGTCGTTGGGAGCGACGCCACGAGCCACCGAGGCCAGGAACTCCTGCCTCTTCTGCTGCACCAGACATGCTGCTGTGATTATCTTGTGGTGAGGCGTCCTCAAGTACGGCCGGTTGACCTTCTGGGCCAAATCCTCAACCACCATCTCCAGGTCGGTCTGAGAACACAGAAGAAGAGTGTCATACAGGTAGTCCCCGATTTACGAGCGCTCTGATCTGCGAGGTTCCAGACTTACGAGCTGGCGAATTTTTGGAAAAAACGCAAAAAATACTGAGTTTTCATGTGTTTTTTCACCACAGTTCGTTAGCTAAACATGTGGACACACGTTTCCGATCATTTTTATGCACTCATAAGCAGTTTTTTGATGAAAAACGAGTGTTTGTAGTCGCGCTAGCGAAACCGTTCCAATTTACGAGCGAAATTCCGGACTTACGAGAGACATGGCGGCCGTTCCAAATTACGAGATTTCCGGTTTACGAGCGCCTCGTTGTAACGGATCTCGCTCGTCAATCGGGGACTACCTGTATTTTATTAAATGAAATTGCTGAAGTTCTATGATTTGGTGGATTATAATATTTTGTCAGTTATGTATAGAGCTCAGAATAATACACTACCTTCAAATATCCAAGTGTATTTTGTTAAAAGATTAAGTTGTTACAATCTTAAGGGGACAGATATGTTTTTGAAACCTCAGTATAGAACTAGTTTGAAGGGAAGGTCTACCATGATTCAGGGAGTTGGGTTATGGAATGACTTGGAGAGATGTTAAATAAGCTAAATCAATGTTTGTATTTAAAAGAATGGTTAAGATTAAATTGTTAAAAACATACATCTAAATGGAGTTTAATTCAGAAATTGTATGAGATAAAGGAAGTTAAATGAGTTGTTCATTTTGTTTTGGTATTTAAAGAAATTGGTTGTTTGAATTGTTTATTAGAGAATAAGGGGCAGATATAATAAGATTTTTTTTATTTTATTTTTTTCTCTTTCTTATTATATGTATGTTAATTGTTTTGTATTTTATTATAAAATTAATGAATAAATAAAATAAAATAAATAAAAAGACCGTGACTTCTTTCTGCTTGCAGAAAATTGAAATTCTCCATCAGTTTACAACCCAGATTTTCTAAAAATCTGCTCTGCTGAAGTCAAATAAGCTAAACTAAAACCAGATCATTTGTGTTTTGAGCAGCACAGATGCAACGATTTACTGAACAGGTTGTGGGAATCCCCAGATGAAGTTTAAAGCGGTTTGTTTTGCACGTTCGATTACCTGCATTAGCTCAAATATCTCTTTCTGCGTGCTGCCCTGCTGCAGGAAGAAGCCGTACGGGTAAGAGCACTTCAGAATGCGACGCGTCTTCAGCAGCTCGGTCACGCCGTCCTCGATGAAGCGCGTGTCTGGAGAGGTGCCCTCACCTGCAGCAGAACATAAACACACATGTAGACAAACTTTAAGCTTGTAGCCGGTGTTATAACGCAGATGGGATGCAAGTACCGTACTTTGCGTCACGCCGCTGTGTAAGTCGCATCAGTCCAAAAATGTCTAACAAAGTGGAAAAAAAAACATTTTGCTTCGGCGTATTACCGGTAGTCGCATCTATTATGCCACAGCTGACCCTTCAGAAACGTGGGACGGTGTTGTGCCAAAAAACGATGGGCTGCCAAACAGCGGCCGCAGGAGCGTTCACGGGAGGACTTTTACAAGATTAACACTTAAAAACATTTATTTGTTTACTAGAAATTATATCAAAGGTGTGTCTCAGTTGAACTTTTCCGTAATAAATGCACTTTAATGGTCAATCAGCTGCATTCCACCTGGGCGGCAAAATGCAGCTGATATTTGATGTTTGCTCCAGGAGTTCTGGAGCAAGACAAAGGTGGCTTTGTATGGCAAGCCAAGTGTCTCATTAATGGCCACTTTTACCTATTAATGAGGCACTTGGCTTGCCATATTGCTCAAGCGTCATCTAGCGGCTGAAAATGGTAGTGTTCAATATTTTCCATGTCAGAATGAATGAAATTGTCAGATCTCAGTCAAAAATTGGTTTATAAATACTGTACGAGGGAAAAACATAAATAAGTTGCTCCGCTGTATAAGTTGCATGGCAGTGTTGTTTTTGACAGCCATTTTGATATTAGTTTTAGTCATAGTCTTTTAGACTAAAATACTTCTTAGTTTTAGTCTGTTTTAGTCATTTCTATATTTAATGGTTTTAGTTCAGTTTAAATCGACAAAAACTTAAAAAATTTAAGTCCAGTTTTAGTCTTTTTAAAAAAAAAAAAAACATATTAGTCAGCTAAAAAAAGTTAATTTTGGGTTTAGTTCCTCTTTAAAGTATGTTGAACAAACAGGCAACACATAGGCACAATATTATTTTCACTTTTGCAGGCATGACAGCCGATAAAAAAAGTTCAAGTCCACAATATTTGGGTTGTCAAGGCCAAAAAAAAAATGACACTGGGTAAAAAAAAATAATGAATAAATGAAAAAGAAGGGAATTGTATCTGTATTATAGTTCAGAAAGTCTATTTTTTTTATTTTTAGCTCGTTATTCTATTGCACAATTCATAATCCAAATCAAAATAATAATAATGATTTTAACTGTTTTATTATTTGTTTTATTGACATTTAATTCTGTTGCACCTTGTAGCACTTTGAGATTTTCATTAATGAAAAGTGCGTTATAAATTGAATTCATTATTATTATTATTATAAATGGAGCACTGAGTTTGTCACTGAAGATTATAGAATTTATCTGACAATACTTTATGCAGTTATTCTAAATCAAGTCAGGTGTTTTGTCGACCAGTCATCATCTCGAAGGGAGAGATAGTTTTTATTTTAATCACGATGGTTACTGAACAACACGATAAAAATCCACTTTTTGGATGAGTTTTGTACCTGGATGTGACCAACGCTGAAATAACTTCATTTATTTACTCTCTGAAGAAAAAGAATGGCTTTTTCTCTTGTGAGTGTGTAAGGAGTCACGGCTGAGTTCTTAACTCAAGTAGTCATGGGAGTTGTAGTTCTTTCCCTCTGACCTATCACAGTGTCTCTACACAGCCCCGACAACCAATCACAATACATAAACAAACGCCACGGCCATTTTGAAAAGAAAGAAGCTATCAGTTAGCAAAAGTTTCCGGACTTTTCAACACATAAAAACGCTTATAAACAGAGCAGTAAAATTCTGAAATATAGCAAATCACATTCTACAGGTACACCAAGCTCAACGCTCAGCAACACAGCGATTCAACTGTCGAAAACAACGACGGACTCTCTCGGAACCGTTCGGTCCACAGCAGATCCACAAACCAGGAGCAGAAATAGTTTCTGACAGCTTCAAATGCAATAACTACACAACAGCACTTACTCGCAGTTGTTATAAATTAGCTTATTAGGCAAAAAGTTGACGCGGAGGTCAAACGTGAATGCGCTATTCTGTGGCAAGTCAGCAGCAGTGAGTCCACTCCAAACAGAACCAGAAACAGAACCTGACCCACGCCACACAGCAGCGACATTTCTATAACCCAAACAGCTTCAAACAAGGACAGGATTATAAAAAAAAATACATACATTCGGTTCTTCTCTTCTCTCACAGTTGGGTTAAATACAAAATAAGTCCATAAATCTTTTCTGAGCTGGCGGCCGGCTGGACACCGACCGAGCCCCTTCGTGTAAAACATGCTGCAGCATCTTCCATGGTCCAGTTTGAAAAGGAAGTCACATGTGAGCGGCTGAGCGCGCAACGCGTGGCCGTGCTGCAGCTGCATCAACACTGCGGTGGTGGGCGTGACCAAACAGCTGACTTTCCGACACAATATAATTATGAGCAGATGAAATATAAATTATTGACGACCACCGACTAACATTTTCGTTCAGTCTCGTCTAGTCAACGAAAACTCACACAAATTTCGTCACGTTTTAATCATTAAAGAGCAATGATTATTTAGTTACTGTCTCGTTATTGTCATGAAAAAAAGGGGCGTTGACGAAAAATTTACGTCAGAATTTCGTCAACGAAAACAACACTGTTGCATGGCATGTTAATTTATGCAAAAAGGTGCGACTTATACAGTGAAAAGTACGGTGTTTTAAAGGCCGATGAGCCAAAACTTCATAACTCACGACAAATGAAGGCTCGGCTCAGCTGCTCCATCTTCTCTTTAGCCGTTTTTAGCAGCTTTTGCTCCAACTAACACACAAAGAACACACACACATACCAATTATAAAAACCTCTGTCTCAGGAAGACGTTTGGAGCCCTCATCGAGTTCTACGTTGATACCTTGTAACTGTGTTCATGGTTCTTGAAGCGAGTGTAGTAGTGCATGAAACGATCCAGCTCCTGGAAACTTTTGTGCTTCTTTTCCGCCTGTAAAAATGAAAAATAAATAAAAAATAGAGGCAACTCAATTTCATTTAAAATGATCCATGTGTCTGGGGGGCATTAGAACATGAGCTTAAACTGTGTGTTGTGTTTCAGGGAAAAACGAGAGCAGGTGTATTACGTGAACACAATACAGACATTCTAGACCATTCACAGCTTTTATGTGATTATCGGAGCGTGTGCAGAGATTAGTGTGTATTATGCGAGTGTGTGTGTGTTCATACCTTGTGTGTGTGTTCATACCTCAACCGTCATCTCTTTAGACTGCTCTTCAAGCTGTTGAATGACCTCGTAGCGAGTGCAGCGATAGTAGCCTCCTGTAGACGAGCTGTGCTTCTTCCACTCCTCAAGACAGATCCAGCAAAAGTCATATTTACACTGCGAGGGTGGAAAACAAGACAGCAAGGTTCATTTAGGTTACAAAGCATATTTCAACATGTTTATATGAGAGGGAATGGACAAAGATTCCCGCGTGTACCTTGGCACACTGCATGTGGTTGCAGCCTTCGTTCTTCTGAATGGGCGACTTGCAGCTGGCGCACGGTTTGGAGTTGGTCAGCAGCCACAGGCAGTTAGCAGCATCCTCGTACGCCTCGTTCACTCCTGCCACTGAGGAAAACGCACATAAACAACAAATCCACGCTCTTGGCACCTGCCTCACAGTCACACTCGAGCGTATCCACAGACAATGAGCAAACAACAGCCGGGCTGTTAAACTGACCGCTGCTGCAAACTCGGTTCTGTTTGTGCCAAAGTGCTGAGGTGCAGCTAAGATGATTGGTAACTCTGGAAAGTTCTCAGAAAGAAGGACACGCTTACACTCCTCAGGTTTCATCTCTGTGACTTTCTGGAGCCAGTTTCTCCACATCTGACAATCACATGGTTCATGGGCCTCGCCAAGGCATTCCCTGCAGACATGGAGGGAGATTAACAGAGGATGCACGTCAAAGCAACTACCGTATTTTCCGCCGCATAAGTCACACCTTTTTGCCCAATTTGCATGCCCTGCGACTTATAGGGCGAAGCGACATTTTTATGGATTTCCCCCCCATATTTTTAGACCAATTTTTGGCTGAGATATGACCGTTTATCATTTTG
>JBBPBX010016421.1:18231-48181 GCA_038048925.1 Garcialebias charrua
AAAAAAGGTGCAGTACCACTTTCGGCCGCTAGGGTCCACCGACCGTTCCCAGCTAATGTGTCCGACAGAAGCCTCCTCTGGTTGTTTTCGCAGCGCGCGCACACACGTTTGGAAGACTGTCAAAGCGAGACAATTTAAATCCAGCTGATTTGAACATTACGTTAATTTTTAAAGGAAAAGTTAAGCTCAGAAACACTTTTGCTATAATGTCAGCAAACGAATATATTTTTATAAGGTGTATATCTTGTTAAGTTTTAAAGAAATGAAGCATTCTCCACCCGTGCGAGTGCACGTAGCGAAACTAATTTTTTTATCCAGCTGATCGTGCATTTATTAAGAAAAGTTAAACTGAGACACTTTTACTATAATGTCAGCTAACAAATACTGTATATATTTTTTAGGTGTTTATCTTTTTTAATTTTAAAGAGATGCAGGTCTGTTGCTGCGCGTGCTTGTTTTGTTGAGCCTCCATAGCGAAACAATTTAAATTCAGCAGATTTGACCATTATATTCATTTATTAAGGAAAAGTTAAGCTCAGAAACACTTTTACTATAATTTTCAGCAAACTAATATTTTTTTAGGTGTTTATCTTGATAAATTTTAGAGAAATGCAGCGTTCCCACCTGTGCGGGTGCCGGTTTTGCACGTAGCAAAACAAATTTTTAAATCCAGCTCATTTCACAATTACGTTCATTTATTAAAGGAATAGTTCAGCTCAGACACATCTTTGCTATAATTTTCAGCAAACAAATAATTGTTTTTAAGTGTTAATTTTGTTCAAGTCCTACCGTGCACGCTCCTGTGGCCATTTCCGGGTTGTCACTGCGACACGCAACATAAGCGTCGCATCAGCGGTGACGCATAATAGATGCGACTTATAGGGCGAAGCGACATATTTATGGATTTTTCCAATTTATTGGACATAATTGGACAATGCGACTTATCGGACGGAAAATACGGTAACTAAGGTAGAAGCGAGCTTAAACATTAAACCGCCTTGCACTTGGATCAATAAAAGAGGCGCCTGTAAAAAATGTAAAGGGTTTTAGGAAAAATGTCCATGTCTATGAAGTGGTAAATGATGGCGTTTACCAGCAGAACAGATGACCTTTGCCACAGTCAACAGCAGGAGAGGGCAGCAGTGGGATGCTGTGAGGGTCGTTGTCCCCGGGGCCCGGTCTGGTGAGCCTCACGGCCCGCTCACAGCGAGCCACGGGACACCAGCGGATGGATGGATTGTTCTCCACAAAGGCCTGCAGGACAGACGGGGGAGAAAGTAAAATAAAAGTTAGAAGAATGTGCAAAAGAAGCAAAAATATAACTTAAAAACAAATAATTCTACAACATTGTGCTCTGAACGTGAACGGAACTGGATATTTTTCAGCTCGACTCACACGTCTGACACTTTAAAGCTGCGCACGAGTTACTCTGCTTGCTCTGTTCCTACCTTGATGTCAAACTGCAGATATCGCTGGTCCATTTCTCTGGAAACCAGACTCTCGATCACGTGCACCGGCACCAACTGGTAGCACTCGTACGCCGGGCAGAAGATATTGTGAGCTTCGCCCTCCTGAATCTTTACATTGAGGAACCTGAGAAACACAAAGGCAGACGAGAGACGTGAAACTCACCGGCTCCAACGCACACGAGCATCTGCACAGAAGAGTTCTGGACCCTACCCCTCCCAGCAGGATCTGCAGAACTCGTGGCCGCAGGACATGTCGATCGGGTCCTCAAAGACTGAGATGGAACAGAGGCAGATGCCACACTGCAGGGAGGAAAAAAATCAAAACAAAAACCACAATACTTTTTTTAATAATCCTCTTCAGACACAAACTCTCAACAATGAAAGTGATGACTCGATCAAAGCATGGACATAAAGTTCATGATCACTTACATCTATGATCCTAGAAACTTTATTTAGATTGTCACAGTGACAAACACTTCTGATGTACCGGTAAAATGTTTGTTGAACACATGGTGTATTGCCAACATCTTATCTATTCGCATGTGAAGAAGTTATAAAACCTTTAAAGTTTTTCCAAAACTGATTTTATGATAGCTGAATCACAGTTTTATTACATTTTTTTGAAGGTAAATTTTACAGGAGCTGTGTTTAGCTCTTGAATATTTTTGACTACCGGTACTTTTACCGCTCTGTTTTTGTTTTTGCCAACGTAGATTAACTGCGGTGGCCATCTTGGATCAGGCTGACTTATTCTTGTTAGAAAGATGACCTACAACCTTGTTTTGTTCTGGGAGGATTAAACATGACCCTGCAGCCATAAAACCACTAACAAAATCAACGCAAACTCATTTTTGGAGTAAACTAGACAGCAACATATAATTATTACATATAAACATATAAACTGTCCAACAAACTAATAATTTTCTTCGCTTCAAGCTAGAGCTACTCCATTGTGGAAAAATTATATAAATATATATATATATATATATATAAATTAAGAGATAAATTCCAAAATGTCATTGACGTTGACAAATTTCAACAAAAAGCTGCAGCTTATTAAGAAGGCGGGACAAGAGAGCAAACTCAGTTTTTCGCACTTCAACCTAATTTTGCTTCGATAAAAGTTTTGTCCGTTCTCCCTCTGCTCACCGTGGCCAGGCCCTCCTCTCCAGGCGTGAGGCAGCTGTCGGTGGGGGAAGTGAGGGTGAGGGTCAGGGGTGAGCGCGGTGTCCTCGGAGTGCGGGGAGACGGCAGGGTGTCCCAGGCGTTGTAGCCGCTGGGCGGCGGGGTCGGCATGGAGACGCCGGAGCGCTGGCAACAGCCCTCAGCGTTGGACATCCAGGCTTCAAGAAGCTTTTCTCTGTCCCAGTCTGAAAAAAGACGAGTCAAGACAGAAATACTTTATGCCATCGTAATCACAGAACGGCCGTGGAAGTCGTTTCTCTCAGATGAACGCACCGTGCGCTCGAAGCAAGGCCTCGGCAGTGAAAAGCGGAGCTTGCAGCATGTCTGCAGTCTCTACGATCAGCATGTCCTTCAGCCTGCGCAGATCCTGCAGCTTCAGCCCCTCGTAGGGCTGAAAGGGCAAAGAAGTACAGCGAACAAATATTAAAGAACTAAAAATGAAAAGCAGTGGAACAGTCGGGTTAGGGGAGGCTGTGGAAAGAAGAGATTAAATATTAGCATAGATGTGGCTGCTGGAAGAAAGAGCAAACTGCTATCAGCTGGCAGCAGCTGCTGGTGTCTGGCGGTGCAGGGAGAAAAGGAATTCAGGTGTGTGCACGTGTACACACTTGTACTTGTAATCACTGAGTAGTGACCTTTAATGAAAGAATACCCTTTTAACGCAGGCCTAAAAGTACGGCAATCGCCGAGTGGCAAACAGAGCAGAAGTTTCCAAATGGCTGCGGTTCTGATCCTGAAATATTTCATAATCTTTAATACACTGTATGAACATCTATGAGGAAGTATAGTGTGCATCTTTTTACTTTCATGTTTCTTTATTGTGCAAAAGAGAAAGCAGAAACTGTGTTGTAATTTTATCACAGTTCTCTGGAAACAGGCTGGTTTGTGAGGACGACTGTAGAAGAGTGTGAAGATTACAAATGTTCTGCTTTAAAACCTAAAGTCTACTTTCTGTACATTTAAGAAACATATCAATTCAATTCAGTTTATTTATATAGCACCAAATCACAACATAGATGTCTCAGGTCACATTTATATACCGTCTTTTTTGCCCTACAAGTTGTTTCTTTTTTTATTTTTACATAATTTACATGCCCTGCGACATATAGGCAGAAGCGACATATTTATGGATTTTTTTCTCTTATCTTTAAACCAAATTTTGGCTGAGATATGACCGTTTTCATTCATTCTGACTGGAATATTGAACACAACCATTTTTAGCCACTAGATGGCAGCAGAGTAGTAGTAAGGAATGCCGTTGTATCATGTAATAGATAAAAGAGAATATAATGACAAATTCCAAAAAGTTCAAGACAACAACTGGACGTTACGGTATTTATTATACTTGATTTTATACTTAATTGTTTTTATCTTGAACGTTTTTGAATTTACCATGTCCTGGATGACTGAGAATCTTCACCAGCTATTAATGACACAATCGGCCTGCCATAATCTGCCACCTTCGTTCTGCTCGCTGCTTGAAGCAACCATCGAATCAGCTTAATTTTGCTGCACCGCCCCGGTGAAATGCAGCTAATTTGACCATTAAAGTGCATTTTTTAAGTAAAAGTTCAACTGAGACACAACTTTACTAAAATTTCGAGCAAACAAATAATTGTTTAAGGTGCTTTTCTTGTTAACTTTTGAAGAAAAACACTGCGTTTCTCCTTCCTTTTTTTCTCCCTGTCTGCACACTCCTGAAGCACTGAGGCAGCGAATGCTTTTGAAATACAGCCGATTTGACCGTTAGTCTTTTTATTAATAAATGTTACAGAGACACACCTTTACTATAATTTCGAGCAAACAAATAATTGTTTTTAAGTGTTAATCTTGTTCAGTTTCTTGTAAAAGTCCTCCCGTGCATGCTCCCGTCATTTGGAAATCAAATCGATTTTTGGCACAACACAGGCCCACATTTCTGGGTTGTCAGAGGTAAAGCGTAACAAATTCGACACATCAGTGGTGACGCATAATAGATGTGACGTTTACAGCAAAGCGACATATTTGTGGATTTTTCCACTTTATTAGACATATTTGGACTAATGTGACTTATAGCGACGTGTACGGCGGAAAATACGGTACAATATCATAGTTTTTTTAAAGGGGGAAACAATAAAAAAAAAACAAGTCTGGTTAAGTCTGAAAACAAACCTCCACAAAACAAGTTAAAAAAAAAAATGTGTCAATATAAATATATTGCAGGATTCAGTGTTTCCTAGAAAATATGCCACTGGTATACTAAAGTGATTTAAAAAGGTGTAAAATATTTTTTGTGTAAAAATTCCAGTCGGCAGGATCTCCCGTCGTCTCACCTCCTTGTATTTCAGCAGGCCGGTTCCACCGTGTGCATCTCTGTTTGACTGCTGCGGCGAGGCGGAGGAGAAAACCATCTGAGACTCCAAGCTGAGAGCCAGCTCTGTGTGGTGGTGCCGCTCGGCGTGGTCGCACGGCGTCAGCTTATCCTCGTCCTCTACGAAAAGGTCCGCTTCGCTCTGGATCAGCAACTAGCGAGGGAAAGAACAGAAAATAATAAAACAGGACTATCAATTTAATAAAACTAGAGAACGATGAGATGAACAGCTGCTAAAAGTAGCTGAAGAAACGAAAACTGAATTGTTCGTGAACACAAGCAGAACTGGTAGAAATGAGAAAAACAAAGACTAAAAAAATAATTTAAAAAAACCAGCAGAACAAAATAAGCGAACGTTAGCAAAACAGTTGCTAAAGCTAGACAAACTGAAGTGAAAATCAGCAAAACTAAATCAACAAAACAGATCCGACAGGAAAAACTAGCTAAAGGTACCAAAGCGATAACCAAAATTGGCAAAATGATAGCAAAGACAAAAATAAAGCAAGTCTGGTGAAGCAGACTTTAAACGAGAACAATGAACTGAAGAGATTCTTATGCATTTCTATGAGAAATTTTATATTTAATAAAGTGAAACATTTTCTAACGAAAAGCTAAAGTTATAACGCACTATTTCTGATCGAGCTGAACGTTTTAGATAATGCTGACTCCATTTCACACATTAGTTAATAAACTGGTAAGCAAGTGGACACAAAACGACGTGAACATTCTTTGAAAGTGGCGAACAGTAAGTCTTCTCAGTTCAGGCAGTAAATGTTCCCTCCAACTCCAAAGCTGTGAAAATTATTAAAAATAAAAAGAGTGGGGGGCATGTGATGAGAGGAAACTATCCGTTGTAAGAATGTTCGTAAAACAGATTAGATCCAGGAGCGCAGCTTCATCTGACGAGAGCGCCTCACCTCCACGCAGCTCTTCATGCCCGCCGCAGCAGCGTAGTGCAGACAGGTGCTGTGATGGTTGTCGGTGGCGTTGACGTTGGCCTTCTCGTACTGGCCTCCCTCCAGTCTGGCCCCAGTCCAGCTCAGGATCATCTGAACAAACAGAACTCGTCACACTCGGGTCCACGCTGCGTCCCGTGGACGCTCGTGTTGTTCGTACCTGAAGGCAGTCTGCGCGGCGCTGCTCGTCCCTCTGTGGTCGGGCCAGACGCGGTGACAGCGCCCCCTCTGGCAGCAGCAGGATCTGCGGGCCTTGGCACAGCACATGGAGGCACGTCTCGTTGTGCACATTTCGCTTGTTAGGATTCCCCTCTTTGCTGAACAGGAAGGACCTATTTGATTCAGAAGAGGATGAATGAAACAGACACAAAAGTGGCCAGAAAGGACAAAAAAAAAAACAGAAGCAAAATGGATGAAAAGAAAAGTAGAAAACACTGACGCAGATAAACAAGAAGAGCAAGACACGTCAGAATGATTAAACATGAGGGTAAACATGAGGGGGGTGCAATATGGAAAAAATATTGACTCATTCTGCTCAACATCACTGATCTAATGGACATGCTGGTGGACACACACACACACACACACACACACACACACACACACACACACAGGATGTGGCTGCTGTTCTGTTTAGCAAATCATTTAAATTCTGTTTGTATGTGAAAACCTCCATTAACTGGTCAGTTTGTGTCGTCTGGCTCCGCAGAACCGACTCTGAAAGACGCGATTCCTCTGGATCAGCACTGCAATGTGAACAGTGTTGCATACAAAACAACTTCCAGTGTAAATAAAAGAAGAAAATAACAGGATGTGATGGGTTATTTCTGGATGCAGCAGAAGAATCTAACAAATCAAATTGTAAAAGTGCAGCCCCATTCTGACGCTCTTCATCCCGTCAGCCACACACTCCTGCAGCTTCGCTCTAATCACAGCACGCATCAATAATCAGTCATTCTGTCAATACAGTTAAGTTTTGTGTAAATAAACTAGAGTTGGACACGGACTTCACTTCACGTGTTGCTTGTTAAAACAGAAATAAACGGCTCCCGGTGAGTCAGTAATTGTTTACATATTTCTAAGACGGACGACTCACTTGTTACGGAGGAAGGATTCCGCTTCCTGAACTACACCCATTTTTCCAGTAATGGGTGCATCTGTTGCTTCCCACTTCTCGTGGGATCACATGCCAAAACCAACCCACAGGGACGACAAGCAGAGCTTTAAGCAGACACGCTTCATAAATAACTCGAAGGAAAAAAAACAGATTCTACTTCAGCCAAACTACTTCAGTCTCTTTTTATTTATTTTTTTGGTCTGAGGTTTTTTCCCGCTCGTCTCCGTCCAGATGAGAAGCATTTCCTCAGATACTTATCGGGAGCGGAGCGCCACGTTCAGCACGCCCCTCCGGTCCATTATAAGTCAGTAGGAAGGAACACAAATAGCACACAGATTGATTCGCTGAGCAATATTCTCAGACTCGGGCAAGTTAAGCGATTGTGGAGTCACAGTTTCTCCCCACCAAAAAAACAGACCCTCGTGCACACATGCATGCACGAATAATTGACCAGTTTTCAGACAGCTTCCTCTGACACCCCCCCCCCCCTTTTTTTTTTCTTTGCGAGCATGGAAAGAAAAAGCGAGAGGAGAAAAATGAGGAGATAAAGGATACTGAGTCACAGAATCAGCTGGTCCTGGTCATGGCCAGAAGTCTAATGATCTCAGCAGGACGTGATCTCAGCAGGACGTGGTGTCTCATTCCTCAAGTGTGACCTCTTCAGTTTTGGTTGAACTAGAAATAGTACCTCTTGTTTCTGGTTATTTACTTGTCCTATGTTGCTGCCACTTTAGAAGACGGTGTGATGAAAGGGTGAGACTTCCAACTGCACAATGCAGCAGATTAAAACCTAAAACTATATTTACACGTGTACTGTAGGAAGTCAGCACTGCACGCTCATTAAACAGGGAGGTGAACTCAAAAAAACGGAGAATAGAGAAAGCAAAGTAAATGCCCCATCCCCAAAGGATGCAGCGCCCTTCTCTCAGACGTTTTATTGAATTTAAAACACAACACTAAATTTGACATACTGCTAAATATTTTTTTCAATTATTGTAAATCATTTTGACTCGGTGCCTTTATGTGACACGGTATACTTATTGGTCCTAGTGGAAATACATTTTGGACTCCGTCTCAACTCAACCCTTCCTCTGTGTCTGATAACTGCTCAGAAATGCAAAAACCAAACCCTTAAAACCAAGTTTAGTCCAGAAAAGGTGTTTTACCTGAGCAGACGTGTCATGGCGTGGCGACATACATAGTGCAGAGGTGTGTTGTGCTGGTACTGCTCCCCGTACGACGCGTTCGGGTCCAGGCCGTCCCTGAACTGAGGGTTGCCCTCGTACAGCTGCCAGGCCAGAGCCTCGTCGCCGCTCACGAGCGCCTTGCGGAACTTGGTGGCGGCGTTGCCCATCACTTCCTGCTCACAGAGGGGCCACCTGCTGGGAGCTGTGGCAGATCGCCCTTTGCCTGCCTACGCCTCACCACTCCTCCTCCTCCTCCTCGTCTTCTTCTGCCTCCCCCGTTCACCACAGGTCACAATTTATAGCAACATGATTCTGTGCCGTCCTTCCCTGTACACAAACGAGACACAGACAGAAGATTTACTGGAAGAAACCGACACATAAAAGGAGATTTTATAAGAATAAGCGGAGGGAACGATTGTAAAGGTCACGATAAAGGAGAGAGAGAAATGAGAAAAGTGAGAGAGGCTCAATCAATCAGTGCATCGATTGATCAGCTGATGTGCTGCAGAAAGGAAGTTATCTTACCGGACATGAAAGGAAACAAGAGGGAGAGAGGAAAGACGCATGAAAGGCAGAGAGATAATTATAAAGAGGCCAAGCTGGAAGAGTGGGTTAATGATATCAAACCATTGATTGGTTAGTCAGATGATAAAAAGCATGATCAATACTACAACAGCTGGACTCCATGACCCCCAGAGGGGTGCTTTTTCTGAAATATCTGCTTATTTTCTACAGTTTAAATGCTTTTCTGCCACTGACAGATTGAGCAAAGGTTACAACAAGCAGCACTTTGTGAGCCGAAGCAGTTGTACTTCACCTCGCAGGAGCAAAACCAAAGACTCACAACCGTGGCTGCTCCCCCCCAGCAACAGCTTATACACCTCCCGTTTTTCCCGTTTGTAAAAGTTTGTTTAATTACCGTATTTTTCAGACTGTAAGACGCAATTAAATACATTAATTTTCTCAAAAATCAACAGTGAGACTTATAATCCGGTACGCCTTATGTATTAATTTTGGTTGCGTTTAAAGCTACAGTCTGTAGTTTTTTTTAACACGCTGGAACTTAGAAAAGTTTTGAACAGAGACACGTTTCTGGTCCCTCCCCCTCAGAGCCATATATGGCTCTGCTCCCCCTTGCTTTGCTGAACTTCAGCTCAGCTTCCTTAGCTCCGCCTGCACTGCATGTCCTGTCGCAGCCTCTGTGATTTTCTGTGTTTATATGTTAATAAAACATTCTAAAAAATAAAATAAAAACATGGAGCGCTGGTCCAGCACACCAGAACACCATGAAATCTGCAGAGCCTCGCGCAGCCACGTTGAACCCGGGAGATAAACAGAGCACGAGCTGGTCATGTGACCGGGTCTGTTTTGACGGTGCCCGGTTAGCAGCTAGCTCAACAAGCTAACGTTCTGCATGAAAAAGCGCATTAATTATCTGATTTTAAAAAATGGTTGTGTCGTTAGTGATATGAATTAATACAGAACCAGTAAAAATAATCGCATTTTAAATCGCAATTGCAATTTATAGAAAAAAAAATTTGCGATTAGATTATTTTCTTAAATCGTTCATCCCTAAATTTAATACATTTGTGTCACATACAAAACAGTTCTGCATCGCTTTGCAATCCTTTGAATGAGAACATGCGCGGCCGCTGGGGCTGGGACAAGCGGGGGCGTGGGTTAGGAGCGTGAGAAGTGAGAAGCTCTGTTTTTATTGGCTGGTTAAAAACTCTGTTTTTATTGGCTGGTTAAAAACTCTGTTTTTATTGGCTGGTTAAAAACTCTGTTTTTATTGGCTGGTTAAAAACTCTGTTTTTATTGGCTGGTTAAAAACTCTGTTTTTATTGGCTGGTTAACGGCGGGTCACTGTGGGTTTTTAGAAATGCTTTTAGTAACACCTGGAGAAGCAAGGGGAATATAGTTTTTTTCAGAGATTACTTGTCTAAACTGTATCAGTCTGTCAGGAGATAGTGACAGAGTGAAGAAATATGTTAAAAATATATATTTTTTAAAAACTACAGACTGTAGCTTTAATGACCTCAAACTGATTTTATGTGGTTATTGTGAATGAGTTGTATAAAGTTTGACTTATCCAACCGTTTTGTTTCTCTTAATGCGCCTTATAGTCTGAAAAATACGGCATCACCTGCTCCCGGAGGTGAAAGGGTGAGAACCTTTTGCTCATGGGTGTGTTTTTGTTTGTGATGTTATCAAAATGTCATAAACCACTGGACAGAACATTGTCTAATAATTCAAGATGCCCAGCACAGCCCTTATTAAATGAGAGTTAAATAATGCTGTTTCATGTCAATATATACCGGTATATGGCTTCGTAATAACCACTTTGTCAATCTACATAGGTAAAGTAGGTCAGGGCATCCCTGATGCATCCTTACATTTCTATGCTGATGATGACACGGTTTACTGCCGAGCTAAAACAGTTGCTACGGCTTTCCAGCTTTTGCAATCCACTTTTGACATAATCCAGTCAGATTTGTTCCGTCTCAAACTTGTCTTAAATGCTGATAAAACCAAAGGGATGCTTTTTTCAAATAGGAAGTCGGTCCCAGCAGATCTTCCTCTGATTTTATCTTCAAATGGTGTCCCTATTGAGTTTGTTGATTCCGATAAATATTTGGGTATCCTGGTCGATTCGCATCTCTCTTTTAAACTCCACGTGGAAAACCTAGTAAAGAAACTGAAAGATAAACTGGGTTTCTTTTTCAGAAACAGATCATGTCTAACACTGAATGAATGCTAGGAAACGCCTTGTAACTATGACTTTCCTTCCCTCCATTGATTACGGTGACATTACAGTATCTACATGAACGTTCCTACAAGCACCCTGCGGATGTTGTCTATCATGGTGCACTAAGATTCATAACTGGCTGTGATTATCGTACCCACCACTGCACCCTGTATTCACTGGTTAACTGGACATCATTAACCTCACGCAGACTCTTCCACTGGTACATTTTCATCTTTAAATCACTTCTTGGTCTGCTGCCCTCATACATCTCCTCCTACATGTCTTTGCGTGAGTGCAGCTACAGCGTGCGCTCTCAGGACATGATTACCTGCAGTGTTCCGTCAGTGAGGACTGAACTTGGAAAAAGGGCCTTCTCCTACTCCGCTCCTGCTTCCTGGAATATCTTACAAAAAGATCTGAAGCTCTCGACCTTGACTTCTCTAAATGGTTTTCAGAATCTGTTGGAATCCTGGCAAAAACCAATGCAGATTTGTTCCTGTCTTTGATTTTATACGTCTACCTTATAATCTGTTTTGCTACTTTGACATCTTTGTTTTAACTTGTTAAAAAAAAATCTATTTCTCTTATTGATTGTTCAAGGAAAATCTACCGTTGCTGTTATCATTCTTTGTTTGTAGCCAGGTCTCTCTTGTAAATGAGTCCTCAAGGCTCAATGGGATTAACCTGCCTAAATAAAAGTTGAATGAATGAATAAATGAATGAATGTGTCACGTTTCAAATTCCAGGTGAGGGGGGGGAAAGTTCTCAGGCATTCAGGTTGCCTGAGAACCTGCCTACAGCTAGACTCAACCTTGAAGTCGTGTCTGTTGCTCACTGGGTTAACTTGATCCTGACTGGTTTTCCAACCGGACAAACAAATGTCTCAGTTCCAAGAAGTGAAACTGCGCTTCAGCTCCACCTGACCGTTGGACGACGTGTGAAATCTGAGCATGCTCGAGTGGATAATCACACAAATACTGCCGAGCTCAGGACTTGTAATTCCTGGAATTCCAAGGTTCTCTTTAGACACTGGTGAGTGGTGAAATGAGCTGGAAGTAAACAATTTTACTCAAAACAGAGCCAAGCCGACAGACTGACCCATTACCGGTAAATGTTGTAAACCCCCACCCCCCTTTACCGTCATGCTTTGTACAAACAAAACAGAGTTGGGCGCAGAACTTTTATAAAAGCGTTTGGTATTATTATCCTCCTGTAGCAGCTTCTGTGCGGCCCCTTACCTCTCAACTGCCAGGGTGCATTTTCTCAGTTTGTAAGCGTGTAGGGGAAAAAAAGGTGTGTGTGTGTGTGTGGGCATTCGCGTTATTCAAATGTTCCAGAGCCCCACTAGCCAGCGGCCAACTGTAGCTGGTCTAAAAAGAGGCTCTTTGTGAAGGCCAGACAGATGGCCTTAGAATGAAGACTGTAATGATACCCTCAACGGCCCCCGTATGTGCACAGGCACATGCACATCCTCACACACTGCCATCATTACTGGGTGTCATGGTGTGTGTGCGGTTAAGAAAAGGCCGGACAGTTTGTAAGTAAAAGAGAGAGAAGGATGGAGGAAGCAGAGCACATTGATGAAGACGGTGATTAAACACAACATGTGACCAGAAACTGTGAGCGACTGGACCCCGACAGAAAAGAAATGAGAAACACCATTACTTCTTCTTTTTAACAAAGACCTGCAAGTCACCCCCCACCTGTCATATTAGAGTTTTAATATCTGTCCAGTGGTTCATCAGACGATATTTTGTTAACAGTTGACTCCAATGCCTAATGACAAACTGTTAAAACAGCTCTCACCCAGTCGTTAGCGCTCCACATTAGCGTCGGGGAGGATTCTCAACTACTACCACACTACATTTTCCTTAAATACCAATCAAATTGAACACGTTATACACACTTTAGTGTTGGATAATAAGCTGTGGTGGCCATCTTGAATGGGGTTGAATTTAAAATCTAACCAATTGAAGATGCACACAAAATCATAGTCCTCATCAAAATCATCATTCATTACTTTCTGAGAACTGTGTTAAAGTCCATGAATAGGTTCATGAGATACTGTATTTTGCTAACAGTACAGACAAATGAATGGATATGAGCAAAAACATTATTGTCTTTAGTGTTTGGCTTCAGGCAATGAAACATAATGGTTTTGGATGAATATCAATATCTCATTCATTCATTCATTCATTCATTCAACCTTTATTTATACAGGCTAGCCTCGTTGAGTCACGGGGACTCATTTACAAGAGGGACCTGTCTCACTCACACCAAACAACCATCCACTCTCACACTCACACCTAGGGTCAATTTAGAGTCACCAATCAGCCTAACAAGCATGTTTTTTGGTCTGTGGGAGGAAACCGGAGTACCCGGAGGAAACCATGCTGCTGATTATTTCATGCTGCTGTACAGTATTCATTTATAACTATCTGCTCACCACAGACTCATGTATGGGCTGCTATTTTTACGCCATATTGTTTTACATTATTAGTGTTTAGCGTACTGTATATCTTAGATATTTTAGCGTACCATTTGCCATTGGATTTAGTGTATATCTTAGATCCTTATCACCGTTTCTTTTTATACTTTATATTTTGCTATTTTTAGGTGCAACTTGGACCCTGAGTACATAATTTTGTTCCACCTCATGTACCACATCAGATGGTAATGACAAAGTTTACTTGAACAACAAATAAAGAGTTTAACTGCACCACAGATTAAATGAAAATGGTCTAAAGTTGTGGTCGTGTCGTCACATTTACCTATCGGTCTTTTGCACGTGACGTCACGGCTCGTGTCTTTTTGCACTTCCGGTCGTCATGTTGGGTGGATACCGGTTCATTTAAACAGAGGAAGTCCATGTTAAACACAGTGCGATACAGAACAATAACATCAGCAAAATGCAAACTAAATATAAAAATGAGCAGAAGCCTTATAGAGAGAAACTCAACCTTGAAGCCAGAGAACGTTACATGGTGAAGTTAGCTTCAATTAACAACATTGATCCTTACGAGGTAGCAGCTAAGGCATGGACTTCCTCTGTTTAAATGAACCGGTCTCCACCCAATATGGCGACCGGGAGTGCAAAATGTCACGTGTCTGCAAAAGACCGATACTCATAAAAACAGTCACTGGTTAGATTTGTATATTGAATCACAGCAACTAGTTTCAGACGTCTCCAAAACGTTTATTTTTACACCAAATGTAGTCAGATGTTAGCTTAGACAGCAGCAATGTACAAATGTTGTCCCCGTCTTAGGTGCGCCATGACCTAATGACTCCTGAACTCATCAGGAGTCACTGATCATTTTAAAATGTGTTAATCATTTAGCTGAATGGATTTTAACAACACTCAAAGTAACCATTCATCTACAGCTGATATGCTTTTAGAATCAATCCGATTCAAGATGGCTGCCACAGCCAACATAAAAATGGCTACAACTCAGTAAATTTTAACAGATATTTAGCTACAATTCAGTGTAGTAGTAGCTGAGACTAATCAACAACTTTTACTTTGAGTGTTAACATGAACATGCAAGATCCCTATTTCAAACTTGACATTATTGGAGTCAACCCTGTCTGTTGGCAAAATATCCCATGAACCACTGAATAGGTTTCAATGAAAGCAACTGCAACTGATTGACTTTTGAAGGCGACCAAATTAAAGATGGCTGCCGCTGATAATCAGCTTTGGACTTTTACAAAAAATACATGGACCTCAGTGAACTTTAAAGACACTATGTGTAAATTTGGTGTGGTAGTAGCTAGGGATGTAATGGTACACGTGGGTGTACCAAACCGTTTCGGAACGGCACGTTCGTTTTTTTCTTCACTCATTAAACGTTATTAACAGGATATATGCGCCGCGGAACTAAAATTCCTAGGCGTGTTTCAGCACGGCGCTATTATCTTGCAGCACACGTAACATTAGCAGCCTAGCTTCTCGTTGCGGTCTGCTGTTTGGGAACGTTATGGCTTCCTTGTTAAAAGACGTGAACAAATCCAAAGCTGTGTGTGGACGTTGTTTCACGAAGATTAGATCTGCAGCAGCAACGCATCTAACTTGTTAACGGACTTGAAACGACGTCATCACAACGTGAACGTCTCTTCTCCAAGCAAAAAAAGCAGTTTGTTGCAAAGACTGATAACAGCAGCAGCATTTAAACAACCTTCATCAGGTAATTCAGATCGGTCCAGAGCAATAACACAAACTGTAGGAGTTTTTAAAAACTCTGGATCTACGTCTGAATAATGTTGATGTGTCGGCTTTAAAGTTCTTGAGCGTCGCTACGAAATCCATCACGTCAACACTTCAGTCAAAAAGTTCAGCACTTTATGAAAAAGTTAAAACTGATGTTGTCAACAAGCCCTGAAGCAGATTANTATATATATATGTGTGTGTATATATATATATATATATATATATATATATATATATGTGTATATATATTGTATATATATATATATATATATATATGTATATATGTTTGTTTGTTTGTTTATTTGTTTTGCTTTGGTTCAGATGATGAGCAGAAAATGACTGAATAGTAAGTTTTCACAACTTACAACTTTAATATGCCAGTTGTCACAAACTACAAACAACCCTGAACTGGTTAAAGACAAAACCACATGTTAGGGTTTGAAACTATAGAATATGATGCTTCCATCACAAAATAAAATCACTGAATAGTTATTGTTGCCTGGATTCAACACAAACTTCCCTGCAACACTCTGTCTCATGATGCATCACTGTCTCTTGTAAAAGCAGAACGTCAATGCTTTTATACTTAATGGTTTGGGTAAACCAGTGCACGCTTCACAGCCTCTCTAGTTATTTTAAAAGAATCCATGTTGAGTGAGAGGTTTAAAAGTGGGTACAAAATTAAAATGCTGGTGTTCATCATTTGTTCAGAATTGTTTTCTGACTTTGCTCATTATTTTCTTTAATCTGAAAATTTCTTGGTCAGTGAACCCAGTTTCTGTTTTGTGCCTTATGTGATGTCTGGCTGAGTCATAAGTTCTCAGGTTTGGAAAGTGACTTTCAACTTTAACTCCTCTCAGTCCTTTTGCCTGTTTGAGGAAGGACAGTAAAGTTTCCACAACGGGGTTCAGTCAGCCTGTGACACAGAGTCACTAGAGCACCAGTCCTCACTGTGTCCACTCCCTCATCTCTGTACACATTTTGCTGGCCCGCGTGCAGCAACTTCAACATTTTTTTCTCTTCCCTTGTTTCTTCACCTGGTTTGGGGGGCCCCAGCTCCATCTCTTCTACAGCCGCCCCTGCTTTCTCCTACATCAGCTCCTTTGCCTCCGTTCCTGCACTTTTTATTTCTCCATTCACCTCCACCTCCACTTTCTCTTCCTTATCACCAGCGGTGGGTGGGGGGCCGGCCGCGCGCACCCCCCCTCCCCCGCCGGCAGCGGGAGGGGGCCAAGTGCGCGCACCCCCCCCTCCCCCGCCGGCAGCGGGAGGGGGCCAGCTGCGCTGAAGCAAATGGATAAAATCATCCAGTTTTACATGAAACCTAACAAGAACAGTTTTGTCCTGTGTGAGACAACGTGTTTTCGAGACTATCCGTTCACAAAAAAAAGCTTAGGGGGCGGGGCGGAGGCTCCTGGGGGCCCCTAAAATTCCGGGGCCAGGGGCTTCAGCCCATAGTAGCCCCTGCGAAAATCCGGGCGTGCGGATACTGTTGAATGAGAAATATCATTGACCAGCTGCACATCGAATTTCCTTTCCATCCACATAAGCTTTACGTCCCACGAAGTAGGCCCTCTTTCCATTCTTGCGAGCCTGTTCAATAACAGGCCACAAAGCAGCTCTTGCATCTTTGTCCTCCTTAGTTGAATCTTCAGTAAAACGAAGCTTGTTCTCTCGCATGTAGCTGTTCTCTTTAGCACTCCTCCAGATGATGTCCCTCACAGAACGGTAAGCAAACAGGATCATGACCACTCTTGTTTTTCCATCAATCCGCTTCCCCAGCCGATGGACTATATCGATGCCTTCATTAGCTTTAGATCCTAGATCAGGAGCGATTTTGTGACAGATAGCCTCAACCTTCTCCTTCACATTTTCATTTTCTTTTTCAGACAATCCATACAGACGTAGGCACCATCTCCGCTTGTAACGCTCTGCATCTGCAACACGTTCCTCCATTTTTTCCATTTGTGCTTCTAGCATCTCATTTTTGTATTTCAGCATGCAGTTATCTTTCTTTAGCTCTTCAATTTCACCATACATGTATTCAATAGATGTTTTAATATCTTTAATTTCAGCCTTTACCTCCTCTGCCCGGTCATTAACTGCTTTCAGTATGGAGTGCAGGGAAGGTTGAGCCTCATTTCCGCAGGATTTTTTCGGAGCTGGGCTGTTGCATGGAGAGTCCGGGAGTGGCGCGAAATCAGGATCCGAGTCCATTATTGAGACTTCTTTTCCATTATAGTTGTGGTCATTTATCTTCTTCACTGGCGTGACTGTTGTCCTGTTTTTTCGTTTGTTTTCATCTTTTTTTCCGTGTTCACTAATCTTCATCATCTGTCGATTGCTTCAGCTAGCTTACTTGATATCGGAGTTCAGCTAACTTGCTAGCAAAATCTTTCTATATACTGTATATATATATGAGGGTATATGACTTTTACCTCACTTTTGAAGGGCTTCTGGTATGACAAAATACTATATATGCATTACCGTCCACAATTGGCTTCTCAAAACTCGTTCAGGAAGGATTGGAGTCCACTTTAAACAGAGACGTTTTAAAAAGCGTCTGAGCAAGCCGCCATCTTGCGCGCCCTGCTTTAAAGTTGCTTGCGATCCGTCCGTCATTAAAGAGATGTTGGATTCACTCCTCCCATTTCCACTAGAGGGCACTTTTTTTTTTAATATAAAAGAAACAAGTACAAAAAAAACTTACAATGTCAAACATGGCTCGAGACTTAAGGCATGCATAGCACAAAAGAGAATAAAGGCACATAAACAAAAACAAAAATGTGTCTTGGGCAGCTTACAACAGAAATTCGTTACAGATTGTTTTAGTTTTTAAAGCTTTGGCATTAGTACAGTACTTTAAAGTAGCTAAGTAAGAGGAAATATAATTAGAAAACACTATAAATCTAGGTTTTAGCAAGGAGAATTTACAACTGTGGATGTAAAATTTGGCTAAGAGTAGTATTAAATTTACAACAAAAACTTTCTTACTTGAAATATTTGGACAAAAGAAACCAAACAGTATAATTTTAGCGTCAAATGGTAGGTCAATTTCTAACTTTCTATTTACATACATGAAAATGTCTTTCCAGAACACCTGAGTATGAGAACAGTCCCAGAAGAGATGGATGATGGTCTCCTCAGAGCTGTGGCAGAGTGAACACATTGGGTCTACGTTTGGACGGTACTTGGAGATTATATAGTTTACAGGATAACATTTATGCAGAATCTTTAGGGACACTTCTCGAATCTTATTAGTTATAAAGTATTTTCTAGGTAACAACCAAACATCTTTCCAACAGATATCATTAAATAAATTATCCCAGAAGAATATAGAAGCAGGTTTACTAATACATTCTCTAATTATTAATTCTCTAATACATTTGTTATTTGTTTTTTCACTTAAAAAAGGGTCAGAGTTACCAATGAATAATTCTTCAGTTAAATAGTTCGTGCTGTTTTGTACAGGATTTGACATCAACATTTTTACACCAGATGGAATTGCATCAAAGACAATTGCAAATTCTTTTGGTAGTACTGGAAAGTTATACGTAGTTAAAAATTCACTGTAAGAGTAAGTGTTGCCGTCTTTGTTGAATAACTGATGTACATGAACTATTCCTCTGTCAAACCAATTTTTAAAGAAAATAGATTTATGTTTAAAACAAATGTCTTTGTTATTCCAGATATAGTATTTGTGTGGAGAGAAATTGTGTTTGTGAACCAGAGTCCAGCACAAAAACAGCTGTTTGTGGAAATTGGAGAGTTTGATCGGAATTTTGTCAATGTTGTAATTACACCTTAAAATAAAAGATAGACCACCCAATGCTTCAAATACATGTGTTGAAATGAAGTTCCACAAAGAGTTTGGATTTAAGAGATATCTTTTGATCCATTTAATTTTAAAGGAGGAGTTTAGAGTCTGTAAGTCTAATACATTAAACCCACCAGAGCACAGCTTATTTATCATAACATTTTTTCGGATTAGATGAACCTTTTTTTTCCAAATAAAATCAAACAATGTTTTATCCACTTTTGAAATGATGTCCTTGGGAACCTCCAAGGCAGAAGTCGCATAAACCAAACTGGAGAGACCTTCAGCCTTAGAAAGTAATACACGACCGGAGATGGATAAATCTCTCTGTACCCATAAATTGAATTTTTTTTGAATTACAGTAACAAGGGGATTAAAGTTATCACTTAATCTTTGGTCCTCCTCTTTTATAATATAGATACCAAGGTATTTAACTTTGTGTTTTACTGGGATTCCTGAGATCTCTGTGTCATGACATGTTTTAATAGGGAGTAACTCACATTTAGATAAATTAAGGTTGAGACCTGAGGCTGCAGAAAATTCACCAAGCAGCTCAACAGCACACTTTACTTGAGAGCAATCTTTTAGAAATAGAGTTGTGTCATCTGCCAGTTGGCTCAGACATATTTCTCTACCAGCAATCTGAATACCTTTTATGCAGCTGTTTTTAATGAAATGTGCTAAAATCTCCATAGGAAGAAGAAACAAAAATGGAGAAATTGGACAACCTTGTCTAATTCCACGCTCAACATTAAATCTGCCAGAGGTTCCATGAGCTAGTTTAATTGAGCTATTGCCTCCAGCATAAAGGGTGCGTACTGATTTCTTAAAGTGCTCACCAAAACCGAACAGATCCAAAGTTTTAAATAAAAAATCATGTTCCAGTGAGTCAAACGCTTTATGGAAGTCAAGAAAGAGAACAAAACTATTTTCTGATATTAAGTCTGCGTAGTCTAATAAATCTAAGATAAGCCTTATATTATCAATTATGTGTCTTCCCGCCATAAAACCATTTTGAGTTTCCCCAATAACATCATGAAGTACTTTTTTCAATTTATTTGCTAAGCATAATGCTAAAATTTTATAATCATTATTTAATAATGTAATGGGGCGCCAGTTGTCTAAAACTAATACATCTTTTTGTGGTTTTGGGATGAGTGTAATTAAGCCTTGGCATAGAGTGGACGGTAATTGTTCTTTATCTATACTTTCTCTAAAAACATTCAGCAAAAAGGGAGCAAGTTCTTCCGTGAATAGTTTGTAAAATTCAGAAGTTAGCCCATCAGTACCTGGAGATTTATTTAATTTAAGTTTTTTAATAGCCTCTGAGATTTCTGTAAGCGTAATGGGAGAGTCACAAATTGATTTTTTGAAATCTCCAATTGTCTTAATATTACCTAGATTGTTAAAGAAATCATTCATATGAGCAGGTGAAATGGTTGAGGTATATAGTTTTTTATAGAAGTTCTCACACATTTTAGATAGTTCTTTTGGATCTTCTATGATATCACCATTTGAAGAGAGTCTATTTATACTATTTTTATTTTGCCTTTGTTTTTCTAACTTAAAAAAATAGCTAGAATTTTGCTCACCCTCCTCTAACCATTTCGCTCTTGAACGTACAAATGCACCTTTAGCTTTATTGATATATAATTGATCAAGTTTTAGTTGTGCAGTTAGGAGATCTGCTTGCTGTTGTTCAGATAGATTTTCAGGCAATATGGATGATAGCGAGATTAATTTGGCTATCAGATTACTTTCATCTGATTTCTTTTCCTTTTTTAGTTTAGAACTTGTTTCTATAAACAATCTTCTCAGCTCATATTTTAAAAGCTCCCATTGTTTTTGATATTCCCCTGTATCTTCTGCAGTCTCAAAATGTTCTGAGATTTTTCTTCTTATTATTTCAATTAAAGATTCGTTTTGTAATAAAGAACTATTTAGTTTCCAGTATGCTGGGTATCTTTGAGTTGGCTTATCAGGAGATAAGTTTAAAGTTAATACAATTGCTTTATGGTCTGTTAATGGAGTAGGCATAATTTCTGTTTTGCAAATTAATTGAGTAAGGGATTCCGATATTAACCAAAAGTCTATTCTGGATCGTAAAGAACCAGCCTTGTTTGTCCAAGTAAATTCTTTACTATTTGGCTTAGTAACTCTCCAGATATCATGAAGACCTTGTTCATTCATAAAATCATTCAAAAAACACTAGAGGGCACTATAGCTTTACTTTTTGTTAAAGTGACGTGAGTTGACAGTAAACAGGAAGTGATTCGACGGCGGACCGAAAGTGTGTTTATGTTGCCGTTAGCTGACACTAACAAGCCAAATCTAACATAAAATCATATCTTACTTGTGTTCATGACTATTGCCCAACGTGGTAAGTTATATTAATGTTGTAAGATGTGAGAGATATGTTGTTTTGTAGTTCTAAGCGTGGGTTTTGGCGAATTAGCTTAGAGCTAATGAGATGCTAGCGAGTAGCAGCTAGTTAGCTAAATGATCGCTTTGTTGCTGCACTGTGATATTTAAATGCTGATGTTTGTAACTGGTTGGTTAAATCTATTCTAGTTCTTAAATCTATGTTTAAGTTTGTGTTTATTTGAATTTTGCAATACTAAGTGTTTGCATTTTTGTTTATTTTATTTACAGTTATCCGGCATGTTCGTTTGAAAACACTCGGCAATAAAAGGCAACAATAACAACAACGATCTTATGTTCTTTGCAACAAGAAAAGAAGAAGATAAGAAAGAAAGGTATCGTGCTGTACTTTTAGAGTACGAGTTACTTTTCTATAACATTTACAGTACATGTAATTTCATCTTCTTGAGTTAGTTTCATTTATACCGGTTTAGTATCAATTATTTTAAGGAAACTTTAGCTAAGAGAGATGAGGCGACAGCAGGCTAAACAACGAGACGAAGTGGCTACGGAAAACATGGAGTTTCTGGAAACAACAGTCACAGATGATAAGGAACAATGTCGTTTAAAGGAGAAATGAAAAGTGTTTTTAAGCTAATAGTAGTCTAATGAAAAGCATAAAATAAGCTTGTTGAGAAAATTTCACAAGTCAAAAATGTCATCCTAACTCAAATTTAGACTTTGCAAAGTGAAAAAATTCTCATCTGGTGTTTTTGACCCCCCTCCCTCTGCTTGCTCTCCGTCCCCTGAATATGACATAGGCAGTGCAATGGTCGTCCCTCATACAGTAATATTAGTGTGTGTATCTAGTATTTTTTCAACTTTCATCATTTTGTAAACCGCCCCCTAGCTTATAGACTGTAGTTATGTTATCATTCACAAGAGTTTGTATATATTTTTTGTTTATGTAGTGTTTTGTAGTTCTGTTTGTGTTAATAAAAAAAAAAATCTAGTAGTGGACAAAAAGGTTTCAGTGTGTAGCAATTAGGGATGCAGCAAAAAAAATCTATTTTTTAAAGAATCAAGATTCTTAGTCCTGGCGATTCAGAATCGATTCTAAAAGCCCCAAAATAGATTTTAAAACTTTTTTAAAATTTTATATTGTATTTTTACCGCTCCTGTGCATTCGGCCGCTGTAGAATTTTGGCCGTGTAGGGCCACCGTAGTTAGTTAGCCAGGCAGCTCCCAATGGAGCCTGCTAGCAAGGAGGGAGACCCTGCATGTTTCAACTTGCTCCTTCATCTTTAAAAATCATTTTAGATCCTACTATGTTCTGTGGAATACAGAGCTTAACAAGACATTGGTAACTGTTTCAGGACATTTTCAACACCCCCACTTCCATGTTAGCATACGGCGCTAGCATGCTAACGTTAGCATACGGCGCTAGCATGCTAACGTTAGCATGCGAAGGCTATTCGTATTTCCAGGATAGAAATGCCCATTAATGCACTAAATCACCAAACTGTTTTTGACAAACTTAAGTGATATCCTTCAGATTCAAAAAAGTCTTCTGCTTCCATTTTAAATGACAGACAAGAGGACAGTAATGATGGGTTTATAGCTTCAGTGTTATTGTAAGATAGCAAAGGAGGTCTTAATTGTGTCATAAAAGTGCGTCCAGAAAATTACTACAGAAATCACTGCACTTCGGCATGTAGCAGGAAAAATGTAAAAAAACTATTTCTTTAAGCTACTGACTTGAAAAAAGCATACTAAGTATGTTTATGTGTGTTGTTTACTATATGAAATACTTGTTATATCGATTTTTTCAGATTTGATTACATTTCTCCTTTAAAGGACAAACTGCAACACAACGAAACCCAAGATGCTGCTTTCAACCCAGAAGTTCTGCTTCACAGATTAGGTTTGTATCTAAACATTCCTGCTTTTCAGTGTGATTTTTTTTATTTTTATTAATCCAAATGTAAAGTTAGTTTGATCGTTGTGTTGTTGCTACCTGTTAGCGGCTTACCTGTTAGCGGCTAACGTTAGCCTATTAGCAACGCAATCTTTTTTTTGTATACTCACGTTATGGAAACAGCTTTTCCACACTTAAACAAAACGACTCATATTTTGTGATCATTCTACTAACGTGCTGCTCTTCTCAGTTTGTAGCAAAAAACAGGACACAGGTGAAGTCGTTGTCAGGGCTCTGTGTCAGGTCCATGAAGAAAGCTGAAAAACCTCACAGTTTGTGCAGGGTGAAGCTAGGATTGTTGGTTCAGTAACCCCACGTTCCTAATATTAATGTGGAGTTAGCTAAGATGGTAATTAATTATTAAATAAAATTAGGATGGAATTGGCTACACTTTAGGAATATGTAAACAGTTGAGTTTGGCCTTGCTTGTCTCCAGTGGATTATTTGCTGCATGCATTGTTCTTCTTTTATGGTTGTTATGTGTTACTTTTAACCCAGTGTTAATTTGGTAATTCATGCATATTAGTTTTACTTTAATCTAAAGAATACACTCACAGCCCTTCTTCTTCTGAAGGCTAGAAGTTTCTCTCTGATTTAAGGGGGGTAAACATTTGTGCTCAAAACAGTTTTCAGTTTATTTAAAAAAAATACAAACCTTCAAAGGATGTCAGTGTGAGTCAATCTAGTACAACACGTTATTTATTCAGCTACATGTTTATATTCTTGGTTTAATTATTTTGACCTTGTGTGTTTTCATGCAGCTCTCAGAAACTTCGGCCCTGTTTACACGGACACTGTGTGGGGGAAACGGAACTTATGGGCATGTTAATTAGTTTAAAAGTTTTGCGTTGACACGGATCTGACACGGATCTGCTCGAATCTCCCCCCTCCCTCATGCCCCCCCCTTACACCCACTGCGCATGCGTGCTGCTGAACCTTCACCCACTGCGCATGCGTGCTGCCTCACTCTGCTGGCAGTCTGCTACTTTCTTTTGTGCTAAAAGTTGAGCTAACAACAAGTTAACAATAAGTTAAAGCTGGATTTTGGATAAGAGTCGACAGATTTGACACCAAGCGGGACTGCTTCATCTAACAAGCTGCACACCAGACGCTGAGTGGACTGTGGACCAGAACCGAGTGACGATGAGGTCTGACTTTCCTCCGTGATAAACAGCTGACTTACAGCAGGTAAATCAACGTTCTTAATATAATGTTTGCTTGTGTTTACTTTGATCACACAACAACAGAGTTTTTATTTATTTATTTCTGCCAGGTGGAGAAGCTGTCGTTCCAACAGGCTGATGGTTCTGAGGTTCTGATGGGTCCAGATGAACACACAGCAAGAGTCCAGTTCATTAACGTAGTTACAGTTCGGTTCACGTGTTTTAATAGTGTGTTCAGTTTAATTCTCAGTGTTTGTGTTGTAAACTTTGTGGTGCTGAATAAATAAATAAATAAAAAATAAACCTGGTGTCTTCATTTTCACAGCACGTTACGCACTGTTTAAAAAATGTAACGAGTCCAGATAGATACTGTAGTTCAGATAAATTTAAACATCTCCCACGCCAACATAAATACTGTTTATTATTGTTAAACTGTTATATTTTGCAGCGTGACACGTGAAATGTCAGCCTGCCCTAGACTGTCCGCGCATGCGGGCTGCGCGCATGTGGTTGACACAAAAGCTCCACGGGAGATGTTTACATTATCAACGGGGGGTCAGCGAAAAAGTTCCACCTTGAGAGCAGGATCAGGAAAGTATCGGAGTCAAAGAGGGGGGCCAGCAGCGTCGTGTAGGTGATAAGCAAAGTCGCAAAGAGAAAGTAGCGGTTACACTCAAAATACGCGCCGTGTAAACTGGCCCTAAAGTCTTCACTCCCAGACTGCTCCTCCTGTTAGCACCCAAGGAAGCAACACCTCCATTGGTTGACTGACAGGTTTGGGAGCACCTTTACCTCCACCATCCTCCTCCAGCTGGGACATGAAGGCTTCTGAATTTAACACCACCTCTCTGTCGTCACAGTTTAGCCGTAAGTTTATCCGTATCTGTGCAGTCTTGTTTGAATATATGTGCGTGATATACATTTAATTATTGTGTGTGTGTGTGTTTGCAGGTGAGTTTGGCCTGCAGCCAGAGCCTTCTCTTCTGCTGAGCCAGCTGGTTCAGAGACACTCCGGCCCCTCTTTGCCTCTGGCACGTCAGCTTAGTCCTCCATGTCAACAACAAGCGTCGTCTGCGCCCCAACACATCAGCTCGCCAGCACAGGCTGGCCTGGTTCTGGCTGCTGCTGGTGCTAAATAACTTATCAGTCAAATCAATTACAAGATTTTTTGTAAAAATTTCAGCCCTGATTAATCTGTTTCCCTACTTGGTAGCAGATTCCATAAATCCATAAAAGTTTTATTTTAAAGGTTTTTAGCATATGATTTCTTACCTGTAACATCTTGACCTTCTATTTCACAATTAAAGTGTTCAAATATTGAAATACAGAGGATATTGCCTTGTTGTTACTGTGGCTATAAAACAAGACTAACAATAATTTAAAAAAAATATCCAATTGAATGGATAATATATCTGTAATTTTCATTTAAGGCATTTGATTGTTAACTTTACCCTACTTTTGACACTCATCAAATAAACAAGGTTTTTCAAAGTTGGAACTCTCAAAAAAGTTTATTTTTATTTTACATAGGTACAATTGGTTAACATTCTCACATAACAAAATTAATTTAAAAGATATCCACATACCAAAATACAGTGGTCAATAAAATGTTTAGGTACTGCACTTACCTCCAAACAAAACAGTACAACATATTTCCATCAAGAATATCTACTTACAAATGTAAGACAATGTCAACATAAGTAAATTACAGCATTTTCTTTTTCTTCAACACTGTGCCATCAGCTTTTCTGTCAAACTTTATATCTACATTTCCTGACCAAAGGTGTTTGACACCGTAGTTCTGTACAGTCCAGGATAACTTGTGTGTCACTGTAGCGGCCATCAAAATCTTGTGCTGCAGCTCGGGGGCGGCTGCTGATTATGGTGGGAGTTGGTGAAGACCAGACTCTCTGTGGAAGTGGAGGAAGGTGGTTCTCCTCCTCCAACACCAGGCTTTGCAGCAAAGAGGCGAGGTCCAGACTAACACAAAACAGCCATTAAAGTTTATTAAAAAATGATCCCAGAACCAAATATGAATGTTGTGGAGCACAGAGCCTGCAGAACCTAGATTAGTGTGTACAGTATTTACATGTCAGTATACTTTCACTTTATCATCATCAGCTTTATTTATAAAGCGCTTTAATACAACCACAGCTGAAACAAAGTGCTGAACATCAGTTACAAACAAGATAAAAGAAAGCATAAAAACAGAGCTACAAAACTAACACACAGTGAACTAAAAACTCAATTTAAAATACAATAAAATGACAAGTTAAACAGGTAAAATCAATAAAAAAATGAAGTAAAATCAATAAAAAATGAAGTAAAATCAAGTCTCTATGGCGAAAACATTGGGCCTCATGCAAGAACATGTTCGTATTTTTATCCTAAATTTCTCTTACTTTTGTTCGTACGAAGCGTTCGTACGAACATGCCACGTCAGATTCAACAAACTCTTCTATCCTCAGGAAAAGTGTGTAAATGAGCTGCGTACGTATGATGAATTCCACCTGTTCTATTCACTTGCGCGTGCACGCGGAGAGGTTATTTACATAATTCCCACCCCTCAAAACACCATATAAGGCTACGTTTCCTGCCTTAGAGAGCAGAACGGTCCGTTCATAAAATGACAGCGAAAAATAAAAAGAAGAACTGTACAGGTGCGGAGATTGAAGTTCTGCTCTCCTTGATCGAGAAAAGAAAATCTGTCCTTATTAGCAGCGTCACTCATGGGATTAAATGACCAGCTAAAGCCAAAGAATGTTTGTTTATAATAAATGTGGACCTTAAAATATACGCATGTCCTGGTGGCTCACTGGGTAACGCATTGCTCCGTTAGGTGCTCCTAACCTTATCTAGACCTCGTGGGTTCGATTCCCACAAGGTATGACTATTTTTTTCCCCTTCTTTCTTTAGATTATTTATTCATTCCAGATTAAAAAGACTTTATGCTTCATTTCTTGTTGTATTGTAAATAGTTTTCTTGTGTTTTTTAAATCTGGAATGAATTAAAAGAAGAAGAAAAAAACGTTGTCCCATGTGGGAATTGAACCCATAAGGTTCGGAACTGCGACGCAACGCTCATCTCATTGAGCTATCTGAGATCTATGACTGCAACAGGAGGAGGTCAAGGTAAAGTCTGCGTTACCGAGACAAATTAAACTTAAATTAATTCATAATTTAATTTGGTTTTAGTTTGAGATCTTCATATTAATATTGTAGTGTTAGAAAACGGCATTGATAACAAATTTATTTTAATTTAAATACTTTAATTCGTTAGTCATTATTACATTTAAAATTATAATTCGACTTCAAACAGAAAATTGTCAAAAACAATTGTGGTGCGTGATTATTTTAAACTCTAAATATTTTCTAAATAACGAAATATGAAGTTATTAGTGAAGAAATTCCGTCTGGATAACAGCAGACTGTCTGCTCATAAAATATACGACAGGTCTGGACCACACGTCATCATTGGCGGATGAGCCTCTATAGGAAAGCTTTTTAGTCTTTTATTCTTATTTTATTTTTTATAGGAAAGCTTTTTAATCTTTTTTTTATGTTTTATTCTTTTTATATACATATATGGATCTTGTATTGTATCTGAAATAAAGAAACTACTACTACTACTACTACACACGTAAATTTTGTTCGTATCTGTAAAAAATCTTAGGATACGAAAACATTGTTGAATGCCACAAATGATCCTAAATCACTCGTACGCACAGTTTAAGAACAAATCTGTGCGTACGAACGGTTCTTGCATGAGGGCCATTACCTTTGCCCAGGTGTGATATGGTTCTCAGCAGCAGGTGCACATGAGGGTGTGAAGACTTTTGTTTCTGAGAGCTGCATAAAAACACACGAGGTCAAAATAATTAGACCAAGAATGTAAACATGTAGCTGAATAAATAACGTGTTGTACTAGATTGACTCACACTGACACACTTTGAAGGTTTGTATTTTTTTTTTAAACTGAAAACTGTTCTGAGCACAAATGTTTACCCCCCTTAAATCAGAGAGTAACTTCTAGCCTTCAGAAGAAGAAAGACTTGAGTGTATTCTTTAGATTAAAGTAAAACTAATATGCATGAATTACCAAATTAACACTGGGTTAAAAGTAACACATAACAACCATAAAAGAACAATGCATGCAGCAAATAATCCACTGGAGACAAGCAAGGCCAAACTCAACTGTTTACATATTCCTAAAGTGTAGCCAATTCCATCCTAATTTTAATTAATAATTAATTACCATCTTAGCTAACTCCACATTAATAATAGGAACGTGGGGTTACTGAACCAACAATCTTAAAACTGTCATCTGAACAATCCTAGCTTCACCCTACACAAACTGTGAGGTTTTTCAGCTTTCTTCATGGACCTGACACAGAGCCCTGACAACGACTTCACCTGTGTCCTGTTTTTCGCTACAAACTGAGAAGAGCAGCATGTTAGTAGAATGATCACAAAATATGAGCCGTTTTGTTTAAGTGTGGAAAAGCTGTTTCTATAACGTGAGTATACAAAAAAAAGATTGCGTTGCTAATAGGCTAACGTTAGCCGCTAACAGGTAGCAACAACACAACGATCAAACTAACGTTACTTACGCCAAATTTACACTACATGCGGTCCGGCTCCGCCCCGCTCCGCAGGTCGCAGCTGAGCGAGTCCAATTTCCACTACCTCCGCTCCGCTCAGGTCCGCCTGGATGCGCCGCTCCGAGACGCATGCGCGGGAATTGCGAGATTGCGCAATAAATCAAGTGATAAACAAGTAAGTCAGAACAAAACAATTCATTCGGTGGAAGAAGGAGAACAACAGTAGAGACTGCTGCCTTGATCTTCTCTCGTAAATGAGCGACAGGACATGGTTTGAGCAACAGGAAGTGATGTATTACATTTCAGAATAAAATACTTTTTATTTATTTATTTCTTGTATTGCGTTTGTAGGCGTAGTCATAAATGATAGTTTGACAGCATTTTTGTACAAATAAATCCGTATAGAGCTAGGATTAGTCCGCCCTTGGTGATTTTATTTTGTAAATACGGAAGTTGTGCAGATGGGGGGCCAGTGGGGGCCATTGATCATGACAAAACGAAAGTTACTACTGTAACTACGGTTCTATGAATCCCGGATGACCGCCAGGGTGCTTAGTCCCTTGGAATCCTTGCTTTGCGAGAAGATTGAGGGACTGGGTCCCGGATGTGACGTGCCTACCGTATTTTCCGGTGTATAGGTTGCATTGTCCAATTATTGCCAAAAAATTGGAAAAATCTTGAAATAGGTCGCACCGGTGTATAGGTCGCACCTACGTCACCGCCGACGTAACGCGTCATCCACTGCTGACGTGACGCGTCACCGCTGAGACAACCTGGCAATATGGACCGAGTGTTTAGCGCTGCTGC
>JBBPBX010016422.1:0-48179 GCA_038048925.1 Garcialebias charrua
AGCACAGTCAAAAATTAGACGCAAGAGGAAACTGAAATAGGATGTGTAAGAGTTTCTTAAGAAGAACTTGCCATCAGACAGTTTCAGCTCTCCTGGAGATAAAGAGTTCAGGAACCGGGCCGGGCTCAGAGAGATCAGCGCGTCACGACACCGCATAGGTCACGCACCTGCAAACGCACACGCCAACTTTCCTTTCTGTGTTCGCCGCTGTCGAGATGAACATCTAATCAATCCAAAACGAATGAAGACGGCGTCTGGAGAGCTTTGTTTTATCCGACTGTTTCCAGCAGATTATTTAAAACGCTCTGCATTTTTTAAAAAGCGAGTAAGGAAGACACAATAAAAGGTTTTCACTCGCCCCCCCGATGTATGAGAGTCTACGTCAGGGCTGCAGAAAGGCAGAAGTGCAAGTATCTGGTACATCTTGGCCCTGAACCAGTGAAATCATCAGGATCATGTGCTGCTCAGTTCTCTTCAGCACAAAGTGACCAGGGCTATATGTGGGACATAGAACCTCAAACTAAACTAAAAACCTCAAAACCCGGTTGTTTCCTGTTGAAAACACGTTTTCAGCGCCTGGGATGGCCGCCTGCACGTGTGCTGCGTTGCAGAGAGACTTAAAGGTCACGGCGAAACAAAGTGAACATCGTGGAGAGAACATTTCTCTTTCACTTTCCGTGATTCAGACAGAACCTTTTTCTATTTCAGAGTTGTGCAGTTCCCGAAAACATGGCTGCAAGTGCTTCTTTTTTTTTTTTTTTTTTAGGTTGATGCGTGAGGGGAAAAGTAGGCTGTATTTAGTGTTCCTGCAAGTTGTGCAGAATGTGTTTCTGCCGTGGTTTGACACTTGTGGTTCCACTACCTTGTGCACAAAAGGGTTATTTTCAGGCTGTGACAGAAGTATTTGGCAGAAACAGCAGTGGCTCCCAGCGTGTCCACACCGCAGAATACATCTGCAGCTACCATCCAGCAACAACGGTTGTTCGGTTCTTCTGCCAGCAGGCCAACGCTCGCCCTTTGTCTCATTCTGTATTCCTTTATTCTCTGCGGCAGCGCCCGCTCAGAATCTCAGCTGAATATCAGCAGAAAGACTCATCTGGAAGCTAAAAATGGAGCAGATTGTCACTATTAAACTCAACTGCTGACAAAGATGGAATTTACAGTCTCATTTTGCCTACCTGTAAATTAATATGTTACAGCACAACTGTATGAGAAGGTTGATGTATAAATGGGGCCATGCAGCTGTAACAGAGCGCTGTATAATAAGCATTTGTTTACTTTGTACATTGAGCAGGTTAGCGGTAGCATAGCTAGGCTAACCCTTACCTTCAAGCCGTAAATCAGACCCACAAAGGACAGACCAGTCTTCTACCCAGGAGGCACAGCAGAGGAGAGGCTAAACTGAACGTTAAAAACAGACCACAATTTGTATTATTAGTTACCGTTAAGGCAAACTACTGCGATAAAACATTAGCCACGCTTACCGGAATACAGTTATCAGCAGCGGAAGAAAGCAAAGCAGCCGTGATGCACCCTGTGTACACCAGACATGTAGTGACATACTTTTATACAGAAACCACAATCAACAGTGTTAAAGGGGCAGCACACCATTTATTTATGCTGCTACATTTTACCCCACCCAATTTGCATCGACGCCCCAATGACGACAGCTAAAAACACCAACACTATGGTCTAAAAAGTACAGAAACAGCATTAGAATGTAGATCAGAAGAGTTTACCGCCCCATGCACCAATCCCATTGGCCTCGGGAGATGGTGGATATTGGAGTGCTGATCTGCTGTTGAACGTGTAGTTCTTCGTGTGGCCCTACAAGGGCCGTGATCTTTGCTTGTGATAACAGGTGTTGAGTTGGTTGTTGCAACACCAGAGATTTGGGATGCTGATGTTGAAGGAGCTTCCTGGTGATTTATACCAGAAAAATGGGAAGAAGCCTTCTTCTGGACTGTTTGTGAGTTAGCTGGTAGAGGAGGTGGCTGCTGGGCATCTACCCTCAGAAACAGATCAGGACAAGAGTCATCCTCAGAGAGTGAATAATCAGGTGACTGCGACCCACCAGTAGGGGATGACACTGAGACATCACTGCAGACAACTGGCTTCAGCAGAGACCAGTGGACCCTTTTAACTTTGGTCAGTTCATCTATAGGAGCCACAGTGTAAACTGCTCCAATGTCACCCAGTACTTGTAGGACCTTGTACACTTTGGAACTCCAATGGTCCTGGATTTTGTGTCTTCCGTGCATGGTGGTGTCTCGAAGCAAGACAAGTTGGCTTTCATGTAGAGTAGAGTCCCAAACATGTTGGTCATTATTTCTCTTTCTCCTATCTGCAACACTCTTCAGCCTCTCCCTGGCTTCCTCCAAGGCCTGCTGCAAACATGTCTGGTGCTCTGCAACCCACTCGTGGACACTGCCAATATTTGGTTCTGCCACCTGACCAAGCAAAAAGTCCAGCGGGAGCCTAGGTTGTTGGCCAAACATCAAAAAGAAATGGCTTTCTCCAGTGGTCTGATGTGGTGTGGTATTATAACAAAACACAACTTGTGGCAAATAGGAGGTCCATGCTCTTTTGTTGGTTGTAGGGAGGGTATGCAGCAAGTTATGGCGTGTGCGATTAAACCTCTCACGCTGTCCATTTCCAGCAGAGTGATATGGCGTAGTCCTAGACTTCACAATGCCATAGAAATGACAAAGCTGCGGGATAAGGGAATTTTCAAAATGACGCCCCTGGTCCGAATGAATATGGGCTGGTACACCAAACTTTGAGAACCACTCTGTCACCAGGATGTGGGCTACAGTAGAGGTACGCTGGTCTGTGGTTGGTATAGCCAAGGTGTACTAGCTAAAAATCAGTTAGGACGAGCACACTCTCCCGCCCATCCTGGGAAGACTCCAGGATTTTAAAGTCCATGGTAAATATCTCATTGGGTCGTGACACCAGCAGATGGCCCATGTATGTCTGTACAGCAGGCTGAGTATCCTTCGCCACTTGGCACCGCTCAAACGACCTGCACCAGCCAGCCACGTCAGAGGACAGCCTTGGCCAGTAACACCTTGCCCTCAGAAGTGAGAGAGTCCTGTCCACACCTTGATGGCCATGATCTTGATGAGCCTGAGTCAGGACTTCTTCCTTCAATGCTGCAGGAGATGTTGCAGGCAGAAGCAGCTGCAGTATCTCCTCAGCACCAGCAGGGCAAAAGGTCTTGCGGTAGAGCACACCATCCTTTTCCACCAAACGATCCTACTGCTTCAGGAGTGTCAATACCATTGAAGGCAGGCTCTTTTGCTCTGTGTCCTGGTCGTAGCCTGTGGGCTCAGGAGGTCCAAAGCTCTTGTAAAACTGGGTCAGCATGTTGTAATACCTGAATGTCTTTGATAGTACGTTCAGGTAGGACGGCGATGGCAGCTTGGGTGACATGTTTCTCCATCATCAGTTGCAGCAATTCAGGCAGACTACTTCCTGGAAGGAGGGCACCAACATGTTCTCCAGCAGATGGATGCTGTCTATAGAGAGAATCTGCATTCCTGTTGGTGCACCCCGAGCGGTACTGAATCTTAAAATCGAAGGAGGCGAGTTGTGCAGCCCATCTATGTTCAGTGGCACCAAGCTTTGCCGTGTCAAGATAACTGAGGGTGTTGTTGTCAGTGAAGACAAGACATGTATGACCCAACAACTAGTCTCTACATTTTTCAGTCATGGCCAATTTAAGGGCTAGTAACTCTAGTGTCATTGGAGGGCCTCAAGGAAAAGCTGAAGAAGTGCCATTGAGCTTTAGTTCTCCATATTGTGTTCTGTTGGTTTTAATCCTCGGCTGGCATAGATGACGGGACGCACCACCCCCTCCTGTTGTTGGGAGAGGACCGCCCCCAGACCACCATAGCTTGCGTCAACCTCTAGGACAAAAGGCAAAGAAAAGTCAGCATAGGCAAGAACAGGTGAAGTAGTCAGCTTCTTTTTCAGTTCCTCAAAACTCTGTTGGTGTTCATCTGTCCAGCCATCATTGATGTTCTGTGCTGGTCGCCTCTTTGCTTTTGAACCGCCTAGTTGTCCCACAAGTTGATGAAGGGGGACAGCCAGATTAGCAAAATCTGCAACAAACCGCGGGTAGTAATGTGCAAACCCAAGAAAAGACCTCAGCTCAGTGATTGTAGTGGGGCGCTGCCAGTTGACCACTGCCTCGATCTTAGTCAGATCAGTTGCAACACCTTTGTTGGAGATGACATGACCCAAGTATTTAACTTCTGGCTGAAGAAAAGAGCACTTCTTCAGCTTTTCCTTGAGGCACTCCTTCTTTAGGCATCCAAGCACCACTCCCAGGCGCTCCAAATGCTGCTCCATAGTGGAAGAAAACACAACTATTTCATCAAGATACAACAGCAATGCAGCAAAAAATGCGTTTGCATAAGCCTCTGAAAAGTACAGGGCACATTACAAAACCCAAATGGCATTCTATTCCACTTGAATAAACCAAATGGAGTACAGAACGCCCTTTTATGGCGATCTGCTTCTGCAACGGGTACCTGATTATAACCACTTGCCAAATCCAAGGTTGAAAACCAACGAGCACCCGTGAGTGCCTCCAAAGACTCTTCAATTTATGTTAGTGGAAAGGCATCTTTGCAGGTTTTGCTATTAAGCTGCCAGTAGACCACACACATATTCGCGGCCGTGGCGTAGTGGTAATGGCAGTCGTCCCCCGATCGGAAGGTTGGCGGTTCGAATCCCGGTTCCCCACACCATGTGTCGTTGTGTCCTTGGGCAAGACACTTAACCCCGAGTTGCTCCCGGTAGGACTGGAAAGCACCTTGCATGGTAGTCTGCCGCTACCGGTGTATGAATGTGTGTAGCATTCAATGTGTGTAGCGCTTTGAGATTTTCACTAATGAAAAGCGCGTTATAAATTGAATTCATTATTATTATTATTATTATATTCAGGCTCCCATCCTTCTTTTTGACTAGCACAATGGGAGATGCATAGGGGCTGCTGCTCTCTCTGATCACATTAGCACCAAGTAGCTGGTTAATATGGTCTTTTACTGCTTCATAATCTGATGGTGGTAAATGCTGGTAACAGTGTTTCACAGGGACCTCATCAATAAGGGGTATGCCATGACTAATAATATTTGTACACCCCAAGTCACCATTATGTTCTGCAAAAATTGACGAGTATTCCCTAAGAAGGGACTTCACCCTACCCTGGTCTGTGCTGGACAGCTGGGAGAGGTCAAGTGCCTCAATTTAGTCCTGGACAGTTGGGGCCACAACCTGAGAAGACACCTTAGCTGTACATGAGGGCTCCTCTGTAACACCGGCAGGTAGACTGATGACATTAGCATTATACAAGGTACCTACTGTCATGATATGATGATGTAACAGTTTAGCCACTTGGTGTCAGTATAACTCTTGGTTACATGGTGGTGTAAAAAGGTATATAAGTGAAGAAGTCTTGATTGTTGTCAGGTGTGACACAGCAGAATAAAGTGGTGTTCAAACAACATGCTGGACTCTCTTGGTGGTATTAAATGGAACACAACATGGTGTCAGGAGTAAAGTAACCAGTTTGGATCACTGACAAGTGAGGAACATGGATTCTTTGAAGCCACCAGAGACTTTGAAGCTGAGCGGCAATGTTGACAGCAGTTGGAGGAACTTCAAGCAACAGTTTCTGCTGTATGTGAAGGCCATGGGACTGGATGAGGAGCCAGACAGCAGAAAGGTAGCACTACTGCTGACAATAGCAGGTTCACAAGCCATTGAAGTGTACAACACATTTGTTTTTGATAACGAAGACGACAAAGACAAGTTGGAGAATGTGCTTGATTATTTTGATAGACACTGTTCACCAAAGAAAAATGAAACATACGAGAGATATGTGTTCCGATCTCGTGTGCAGCATCAACATGAAACGTTTGATAGTTTTCTGACTGATCTGAAGTTGAAGGCTCAGACATGTAACTTTGGCACACTGAAAGACTCCATGATTCGTGATCAGATAGTGTTTGGCGTGGCAGACAAGCAGATCCGAGAAAGGCTGTTGAGAGAAATGGAGCTTACCTTGGAAGGAGCTATGAAGATTTGCCAAGCCAGTGAGCTCTCCCGGATGCACCTGAGGACTTTCAACAATGCAGAAGACAACCCGGCCAGCATCAGTGAATCTGTTGTGGTTGGTGCAGTTTCAAGCAGAGGACAACATCGCAGAGGACAACGGGCTGTGCAACGCATGGATGAAGAGATGTTCAACTGTAAGAGATGTGGTTCTCGACATAAGCTGAAACAATGTCCTGCGTATGGAAAGCAATGTTCTCAGTGTGGGGGAAAAAACCACTTTGCCAAGCAGTGCTTTTCGAAGAGAAGAGGAAGGTCTGTGAATTTGGTTGAAGATGAAGATGCTGATGAAGATGCTGATCTGAATGACACATTTTTTATTGGTATGGTAAACTGTGAAGATAAACCACAAGAAACAATTCATGTTATCCGAGAAGATAAATGGATAGCACCGTTGCAAATTAATGGCACTATTATTCCCATGAAATTGGACACTGGTGCTAAAGCAAACCTGATTAGTATGTCTGACATTAAAACAATGAAAGTCAAGCCAAAAATAGAGAATAAAATAATCACGCTCAGAGATTATAATGGACAAAGTATAAGGTGTTTGGGAACGTGTAGACTAAAAGTGACCGTCAAAGGAAAAACACACAATCTATTATTCTCTGTAGTTAGTGATGGTTTGGACTCTCTTTTAGGTGACAAAGCCTGTGAAAACTTGCAGTTGGTGAAAAGAGTAAATCGCATTGATGCAGCTGTAAGTAAGCAACATGACTCTGTTGATTCTATAGTGCAAAACTATGCTGATGTATTTAAAGGATTTGGTGTACTACCTTTTACATATAAAATACAGTTAAAAGAAAATGCAAAACCAGTAATACATCCAGCTCGAAGAATTCCTACACCATTAAGAGATGAAGTGAAGAAAGAGCTTGAACGCATGACTATGTTGGGAGTGATTAAAAAAATTGAAGAACCAACAGATTGGGTTAGCTCGATGGTGTGTGTGAAGAAAAAGAATGGAGAACTGAGATTGTGCATGGATCCAAAGGATTTGAATGAAAACATTAAACGTGAGCATTACCAGATACCTAAACGTGAAGAAATTACTAGTGAAATGACAGGTGCAAGATATTTCACAAAATTGGATGCTTCACAAGGTTTTTGGCAGCTGAAACTTGATGAAAGTAGCAGCAAGTATTGTACTTTCAATACTCCTTTTGGCAGATACTGTTTTTTGAGGCTACCATTTGGAATAATCTCAGCATCTGAAATATTTCACAGAGCAATGGAACAGATTGTTGAAGGACTTGAAGGAGTTCGAGTGTATGTCGATGACATCATAATCTGGGGTTCTACTTGTCAAGAGCACAATGAGAGACTCGTCAAAGTTTTAGAGCGCATTAAAAGTCATGGACTAAAACTTAACAAAAGTAAATGTCTTTTTGGAGTTGAAGAAATTATATTTTTGGGAGATAAGTTATCGGTACAGGGCATACAGCCAAGTCAAGAAAAGATAAATGCCATACTTAACATGTCAATACCCAAAGATAAAACTGGAGTACAGCGCATCATGGGAGTGATAAACTTTGTTGGTAAATTTATTCCCAATCTCGCAGCTAGAACGTCCAGTATTAGACAACTTTTGTGTAAAGAAAACGATTTTCAGTGGGCTGATGAACATGATTGTGAGTGGGAAAGCCTTAAAAAACTACTGACTACTGCACCTGTGCTGACCTTTTATGATCCAGCAAAGAGCATTAAGGTGTCGACAGATGCTTCCAAGGATGGTTTAGGAGCTGTGTTACTGCAAGCTGAGGGTGAGCTGTGGAAACCAGTTGCTTATGCATCCAGATCAATGACAGAAGCAGAGTGTCGTTATGCTCAGATTGAAAAAGAATGTCTAGGATTAGTTTTTGGATTGGAGAGGTTTCACAGTTATGTTTATGGCTTACCATCATTCACTGTAGAAACAGATCATCGACCACTTGTAACAATTGTGAGAAAGAATTTGAATGATATGTCTCCAAGAATTCAACGAATGATGATGAAACTTCAGAGATATGATTTCGAACTGATATATACGCCAGGAAAACACCTTATCATAGCTGATGCACTGTCACGAGCACCTCTTAAGGATGCAATGAGTACTACTGCAGAAGATGTGGAAAGCTATGTGAACATGGTGTGTGCAGCTCTACCTGTATCTAATGCAAAGTTTGGACAGATAGTAGCAGAAACAGCAGCTGATGCAGAGTTACAACGTGTGGTTGAACACATGGAGAATGGATGGCCAGAAGGATCTAGTTCATTATTTTACCACATTAGAAGTGAATTGAGCCATGTGGATGGACTTTTATTAAAGCAGAACAGGATTGTTATTCCACAAAATTTACGGCAAGATATTCTGTGTAGAATACATGAAGGTCATCTTGGTATTGAGAAATGCAAAAGAAGGGCCAGGGAAACTGTGTTTTGGCCAGGAATAAATAGAGACATTGAAAGAATGATAGGATCATGCGAAACATGTCAAAAACACAGAAATAAGCAAACTAAAGAACCTATGATTATTATGGACATGCCAATGGAACCATGGCATAAAGTGGGAATGGATTTGTTTCATCTTCAGGGCAAAGACTACTTAGTTGTCATTGATTACTATTCTAACTTTCCTGAGATGGCATTGTTGTCAAGTACATCATCAACTGGTGTGATTACACATGTGAAATCCATTTTTGCCAGGCATGGTATTCCATATGTGGTTGTAAGTGATAATGGACCATGTTTCAGTAGCAAGGAGTGGAAGATGTTTGTAGATCATTATGGATTTGAACACATTACATCAAGCCCCCTGTATCCTCAGTCAAATGGGAAGGCTGAAAAAGGCGTTCATATTCTCAAACAACTACTGAAGAAAGCTGCTGACAGTGGTTCAGATCCTTATCTTGCTTTGCTTAGTTATCGAGCGTCACCTCTGGAATGTGGATTATCACCAGGAGAATTGTTGATGAATAGAAAACTGCGAACTACATTACCATGTTACACTAAAGTGAGAAAGATTCCAAAACTACATCGAAAGCTAAGATCTTTAAAAGCTAAACAAAAACATGTGTATGACAAAACAACAAAGCAGCTTCCGCTTCTCAACAGAAATGACACAGTCAGAATTGAAGATTCTGGTAGATGGATGACCAAAGCTAATGTTCTTGAAGAAGTTGCTCCTCGATCTTTTACAGTAAAAACTGAGGAAGGACAAATAATTAGACGTAATAGACGCAGTTTGCTTAAAATACAAAAAACTGTTAAGGAGCCAGTTGTTTTTGGTGAAGGGGATGGAGTAGACGAAACAGACGGAGAAGGTCATAAATCATCTCCATCTAATTCTATTTCTTTATCTTCTTCAAGCACAGAGATTTCTAGTGAACCTGTCTTAAGAAGATCAACAAGGCAGATCAAGAAACCTCAAAGACTGAACTTGTGATTTAAAGGTTAATGAATATGTGTTTTATTGTGAATGTATATTGTGATGTTTTAAAGAGAGGAAGTCATGATATGATGATATAACATTTAAAGGTTAATGAATATGTGTATTATTGTAAATGTATATTGTGATATTTTAAAGAAAGGAGGATGTCATGATATGATGATGTAACAGTTTAGCCACTTGGTGTCAGTATAACTCTTGGTTACATGGTGGTGTAAAAAGGTATATAAGTGAAGAAGTCTTGATTGTTGTCAGGTGTGACACAGCAGAATAAAGTGGTGTTCAAACAACATGCTGGACTCTCTTGGTGGTATTAAATGGAACACAACACCTACTACAGTACGTGGGTAAAGCAAAATATCTGTGGAGCTTACATTAACAATTGGTATGCAGGCTGTGCCTCACACCACACAAACCACAGCAGGAGAAGCAAGCAAACCCTCGGACAGACCTGGTGCAAGGGGCTCAAACAATAGAGTTTGAGAAAGTTGATAAGAGCATGTAGTGGTCACAAATTTCATTACCCCACCCGAGACCTTGCCTGTTGCATAACCCCGCACCTTTACTTTCCCCCCCACAATCTGAGGGATTCTGTAAACTTGCCTGGTGGCACCTTTGCAATGCAGGCCAGATTTAATGAGGGGCATGCAGCACATTATCCTGGTCAAACAATGCTGCACCATGCTGCACAAAAAGCTCATGATAACATTTTTGGATTACCCAAAAAAGCTACCGGTAAGTCTGGTCCTCTGGACATTCAAAAAACAAAACAATGGCTTTTGTCCCAGTGGCTTTTAAACCCCAAAATACATTACGACAAAGACTGGTTCATCCCAAAGATCCAGTCCCCCGGCACAAACAGAGTAATATTGTGTATGCTGTTCAGTGTCAGGAGGGCTGTGATCAGTCTTATATCGGGGAAACTAAACAGCCACTGGCCAAAAGGATGGCCCAGCACAGAAGATCAACATCATCAGGTCAGGACTCTGCAGTCTACACTCATCTCCAGGTCAGAGGTCACTCTTTCAGGGATGAAGATGTTCACATCCTTGATAGAGAGGAACAATGGTTTGAGAGAGGAGTAAAGGAGGCCATCTTTGTGAAAAGAAACCGTCCATCATTAAACAGAGGTGGAGGCCTCCGGGTTCAACTGTCCCCCTCTTACAATGCTGTTATTGCTAGTATCACTCAGCCCTCTGTGAATAGCAAACAACCATCAGGGTGTTAACGATCCATCGTCAGGCTGATGGTCCTCCTTGATCATGTGAGCAGCTGGTTTCGGCTGTCATCAGCCAACTGGTTGATCCACTGTGGGAGGGTGCTATTTATAAGACTGAGCTGAACACAGCTTCTCAGACTGAGGAAGTCTTTCGGACGAAAGACGAAACGTTTCTACAGTTTTTTTTTTTGCTTTGTTTTGTTTTGTTTTTTGAATGTCCAGAGGACCAGACTTAGCTTTTTTGGATTTTTGTACCTGGATTATTGAGCATGCATCAGGGTATTTTTGGATTACATTCATGCCTAAAACACCTGGGGTTGGAGGTACTTGAACAGGGGGGTCTTTTACAATTAAAACCCCACAAATTGGAATGTCTTTGCCACAAAGTTTAACACTAAGTTCTATATAGCCAACATAAGGGATGTTTAACCCATTTGCTGCCTTAAACTGTAACCAGTGACAAGAACGGAGGCTATCAGGGCCTACATACTCAAAGTGCTCCTTAAAGAAACATTCTGTGAGGGTTGACGACATAGATCCAGTGTCAATTAGACAGGGCACCTGAACACCTCCCAAATACACATCTAAATGTGGACATGATGCAACAAGTTTGGGCGCTTCCCTACCATTACATGGTGCTGTGACTGAGCCAATAGTGGCCCCACCCGAACTGCGGTTCAACAATTCAGTGGGATCTAGTTTCCTGAGGGTTTGAAAACGAGGAGGGACACATACACCATCACATTCCCTGGTATAATGACCTGGCTGTTGGCACCGCCTACAGACTACAGATGTTTTATGGAAGAGACGGCTCTGTGGGTCAAGTTGACTAAGTAAGGCAATGCTCTGGGTAAGTTTATTTAACTGCTCTTGTTGTTGTATCAACATTTCATGTCGTTCCTTTAACTCTGACCCTTGACTCCTTGGACTAGCCTGATAACAGCCTGAACAGCATACTGAAACCCAAATGATGGGACTGAGACACTCCGAGCCCTACCTGATGAGCCCTCTTGTTCCCATCTAATGGCCTCAGCCCTAACATTAAGTAAAATAGCTGCAGGCTTCTCCCGTATTAACTGTTTCAATGCTCGCCATAGGGGACCATCTAAAACATGCTCCACAAACTGATTCCTCAACAATACATCAGCATTAACCATGCTGGTGGGTGAAGAAGATTTAACCTTCTCCATTAGGCCCATTAATGCCAGGGCAAACTCTTGAAAGGTTTCACCATCCTACTGTTTTCTAGGAAAGAAAGCCTCCTGCAATGAAACATAAGAATCAGTACAGCCATATACTGTACTTCCTTTAGCACTTTAATAATGCAAGTGGGACCAGACTGTTCAGTGCTAGAGCAGTATCTAAGCTCCTCTTGTGCCTCACCCTCCAGATGATCATACAAATAAAAAGCCTGATCAACTGGTGATAAATGACGGGCCCTCATACAAGCTTCAGCCTCCTCCAACCACTCATTTAACCCTATTCTTGTCCTTCCTCTGAACATTGGAAATTTCCTGTCACGAGGCACAAACACCAACTTCTTTGATACAGGGTGATAAGGAGTAGGCAGAACAGTTGGAGATGCACTTAGGGTAGAAGAGTCAGCAGAATTACCCGGGGCAGAAAGAGACTGTTCTTTTTTTTAAGGATAGAAAGACAGGAAAGACAGAAAGTAAGACTACAAAACACAACAATTATCCGCAAAAAGAGCACAAGGCAAACACACCCGACTGCCGTCTGCAATCCTGCAAAGTACATGACAGAACACAGCAACAAAACACATATGCATAAAAGACCCATAGCATTCATGACTTTACAGTAGATTTCTATAAATATATATACCTATACTGACAAATATATACATACATAGAGCAAAAAAAGACGAAAGTGCGTCACTAAGACACCATCACAACTTACCATTTCCCTGCACACCAAATAATGATGAAACGGGTGACCCCTCCGCGTCAACTGTATGACGCGGAAGGGAAATCTGTGCCCAAGCATCACACGTATGACGAGTAGGGAATGAGGATGGGTTGTTTTTGAAAAATGTTTAAGGGCTGCTACAAACAGGTTCATAAAACCATCTTTTTTGGTAAATGCAAATGCTTATTGTCAATTACCATGTGACGTGTGCTGCTGACCACTTGACCAGGTCACCCTTGTAAAAGAGATCTCCATCTCAACTGACTCTACCTGGAAAAATAAAGGTGATTGATTGATATAGCAGACATCTGGTGAATATAAAAGTTTATATTGTCTGATAATTAACAGGTTTGACTTCAGCTCAACTTTTGTACACAAGCTTGAGTTAAAAACATGAACATCTGATAATCATAACATTAACACATGAACAACTGACAATCATTATATTAACACACGAACATCTGATATTCATAATATTAACACAACACATGAACATCTGATAATCATAACATTAACACACAACAACTGACAATCATTATATTAACACACGAACATCTGATAATCAAAATATTAATACATGAACACCTGATAGTCATAATATTAATACATGAACACCTGATAGTCATAATATTAAACACATAACGTTTAGAAAACACTTTTGTAACATCTAGTTGAGAGCCATATCAGTCAGGAATAGTAATAAGCCTTAGATAAAGAAACACCACAACGTTCGCACAGCTAGCAGCTAGCTGTGTGACTGACAGCAACACACGACACCACGTCACGCACCACAGATGAGGACAGCTCAAACTTTGCTCATGTGCACTTAGAGATTTATTAAACTCACAATTATTACTTGCTTACCTGTGTAGAAAGGCACCATTAATAATTACTGCTGTTTCAACGTCTCTAGTTGGCCGTGTGATCAGCTCTGAGTGTAAACAGAGATGGTCCCCCTGCTCCCCCTCCCTCCTGACTCGAATCGGAAGCGCTGGTGATCCGTGGCGATAAGAGACAAGTCCAGGCTCGAGGGCGACGGAAAATACGACCTGTGCAGTCCAACAGAAGCAGGGCACTGGAAGTTTCTAGCGCGCTAGTTATAATTAGATTCAATGGAAAAGCCGCAGGCGGCGCCCAGCAGGGAACCGGAAGTACGTCACTATCAGAAAACGTTTTTTGAAACAAACAATCATTACTCATAAAATATTTATCCTACACAACTAAAAACATATATGCATGCATTTCGAAATATTTTTATTTTATTATTTCACTTTTATAAAAAAAATTAAATCTTCAAATGATGAAGAGCTGCAGTTCCAAGGAGGGGCGGCGCCCCTAGCACCCTCTAGTGGCGGCCGCCGCTGATGGTCTCAGTCCGTAACAGGAACACATAGAGACAATTTAGAGTTACCAATCAGTCTAACGTGCATGTTTTTGGTTAAAAAAAGAGTGTAAAATGATGTGTATGTTACAAATGTTTTAAAACAGCACTATATTCCCTCAAATGTCTTTTTATATTCTTTAGCAATTAAATGGGCAGAATATAACTGTGCAATTTATTTTCTAATTATTTCATTCTTTATGTTTCCACTTTAGTCATGGAAGAGTCTAGTTGTAGAGTGGAATAATGCTCTAACAACATTATTTTTACATTCAACTATGATTCCACAAGACTTTTGACCAAATGTCCCACCGACTATATGGTGACAGACATATGGTCTTTGTGCTTTCTTGAGAAAATGTTCTCCAGGAATTGCTTTAATGGACAACATGGAGCAGGACTTCCCCCCAAAGAAGGTACAAAGTCAAAAAATCATCCACCTAAAAAAAGGGCTCCAAATCCCAAAGTAGCGCTGGTTATACGTGGGAAAATTCATCGCCTTTTGCAAGGTTCTGCAGACCACCATGTCCCAGATTCTCATGTCTATTATGGGGGCACTGGACAAGAAGAGGAGCAGGAGATACATGATAGTAGAGAGGTTTCCAGAAGTGTTTATCCAAAGCTCAGTCCGAGGACTGAAGTCGTCACACCAAAACGCTCAATCATGAAAAGACATGGAGCCTCATCAGAACTGTCGTGTGTTGGAGAAGTGGAGTTGAACAGAGAGGGGTGTATAAAGATACCCTGCACTTTACAGCAGAAGAGCTGCAGATGCCCCTCTAGTCAAAAACGAATATCTTTTGAAAGTGGACTTCGGGAAGCTTCCGAGCCAACGAGACCACTCTCATACTACAGTCTGGTCGACCCAGAAGTCAGTGGAACTAAATATGCTTCTGGAATCCAAGCTTTTTCTTCGCCTCATAGTCGACCCAAAAGACCGTATTCTACTGGTGACTGTGTGGACTACAACTTCAACAGAGCCCAACCAAACACACTTCTGGAGGAGGATGAAGCTAAAGAAGAGGCTTCAAGTGCAATCATTGATCATATTCTGAAAGAGTTGAAGGGGATCAACAAGATCCAGGAGGAAATATCTGACCTCAGGGATTACCTGACCTCGGTGCGTGGATCTGTCGAGCAGGTATCGTCTTGTGTAGATGCCGTATTGTTGGAAATTGAGGGCATTCGCTCTAGCAACAAAGAAGGTTCAAGGACGTGGTCAGGAACGAGTTGCAAAGATGGACCATCCATACACAAGAGGCCTGCTAGCACTTATGGTAGTTTAGGGAATGCTGTACCAAAGTCAAGTTCAAACTATTTTCCTCCCATATGCAATGAGCACCATTACACAAAAGAAGAATTTCTACTAACAGCGTCAAGAAAAGCTACTGTATCCCAAATGCTCACATCAGCAGTTAATGAGGAACTAGAAGAAACCGATGACACCTCTGATCATAGTTCAGATATACCAGAGGGTGCAACAGCAAGGACAGAGAACTTTGGCTTTTCTGAACAACGGGAAGGCCAAGACTGTTCAAGCACTAGTTCTTTGTCTTCTGATCACAGTTCCAAGTTTGAGTCTGACTTAGAGAGATTGTTATCTAGTCGGGCAAGAAATGAGCAAGGCGTTAGGAATGGGAAGGACATTTGGACTAACACTGTACCACCACAAACTAGGGAATCAGTGTGGCGAAGAGAAACTTGTCTCCTCAAGGGTGGATATCTTGAAGTGGATGAAAGTGAGAGTGCTCTTTGCTGTGAAGAAGCTGGAAGCTGGGATCACTGCAGAGGAGCAGGAGGATATGGTATGTCACTACAGTTGTCCACAGGAAGCTCAGAACACATTTCCATTCATTCTGGAAAACATTGCAACTCACTTACCAGCTCTTCTAGCAGGGAGGAATTGCAGTCACATAAAAGACGACCTCAAAGCCACCCTAAGATTCATGATTCAACAAACACCATATTTGAAAACTCCCCTGTAGGGTGTTCAGCTTATGTATCTTACCCTCAAAGTTCAGGTTACCATTCAGTTGAGGGGTATGATGGTGAGGCAGAGGAATTTCACTTTGAACAAACAAATGATCTGAGCTATACAACAAACTGTGAAACTGAAACCTATTTAGCCTATGAAGAGTCTTCAGCAGTGACATGGACGGAGACACCACGTACAGTCGGGGATAACGAAGTCAGGCCATTCATCCTAAAGACTGACGCCAGTAACCAGAGCTTAATAAATCAACTCCCTCGTCCTGGTGGTGCAGATTTACAACCAGACAGTTTTACTGTTAAACCTTTTGGACAATCTGTACTTGATGTTAGCTCTGTTCTGCAGGGTGCATTATGCAAACCTGAGGTACCTGGAGCAGTAAATCCTGAAGAGCAAACAGACTTTGAACTGTCAGTACCTTCTGGCATACCTTCAATGGAGTGGCCTTCAAAACCTCTCAACCATGAGTCAAATATTAAGCAAACCTCTGGTGAAACTCAAAGAAGAGATATTATTTGTGGCTATGCTTTTGAGAAACTAGCCAAAGACCATACCATTGATAAATCAAATATATCTGTTGTGCCTGAGCTTAAAGAAACCAACAGCATTCTTAAACTTAAATCTATGAAAGCTTACCAAAGTTTAGACAAAATGCCTCTTTGTCATAAAGGTTTTATAGTGTGCCCTGACACTTCAGTACCTGCTGGATTCATTGAGAAACAAGCAGAGAGCTCAGGTGAAGAACCTGCAAAGGTTCCTGAAGGTGCAAACCCTAAGGCTCAGCTTTCGCAACGCACCACAACAGAATTCTTGTTGGTCTCTGTTTTGGTCGATGAATCTGTGACATTGGAAGAACAGGGACAAGCTGAGGTGCCACAGCAGCCAGTTCCAGATGTTCCTGTAGGCCCACAGTTCAAACCAGAGGAAGATGAAACAGAACCAGAGATAAGTCAGATGGATGAACACAAGCTTGAGTGTGTGAGGACCTTTCAGGAGATTCTGCAGAAGAAGAGGGAGTCCAGACGAAGCCTTCTCAGCATTTCTACCTTATCTGAGGATGGTGCGGAGCAAGGTAGCCATGGCACGGTTTTAGATTGCATGCTTATTTTGTTGTGTGGATTTAGTTAGTAATTTTTTAAGCCTAAGATAAAAACAAAGACAAAAACGAACTGATTCAGAACATTTCCTGTATTTTATTCTGCATGCTTTGTATTTTGACTGTGACTGGTGGGCATTAAGTAGACTAGCCTATAATGGAAATTTGTTGAGGAAAAACTGATGTGTCACTGCAAAACATGGAATTGCAAGATATAGAAGTGTCCTCTAGATAGTCGTATGATTTCTGCTTTGGCAGACTTACATTCTAAAACTAAAAGATCTGACCTGGTCCAAACTGTTCAATTCAAGCCAACACAGGTGAATCAAATGGCTCAGCTCATTTTTATTTTTATAAACCGTTCCATCCCTAGTTAACAATGATAAAGTATTGCTGCTGCCATTTTGTGATGGTGAGTTTTTAATCTGTCTTGTGTGCTGTGGGTCTTTGAGATAAGAATTAGAAGAAAACCTTCTTATGAACAGTTCTCGTGTTTTCATTGAGCCAAATGGTCTCTGCTGAATTTCTACTTTTGTATCTGTTATGTGTCTGCTGCCACTCAGAGTCCCCGGCTCCTTTCCAAGGTGACAACAATAATCCTTTTCTGAATTACAAATGATTAACTAGACTAATTGTATTTCCTGCAAAAATGCAGTGCGAAAACTTGTAGCTGAAGAACTTGCTGAAAACAGCTGAAATTTGCTAAAAAACAAAAACAAAATAAACATGCTGAAATGGATGAACTAGCCTAACAGCAAAAGCAAGCAGAAAGAACACATATCTGCCAAATTGGGTTTAAATAATCAGAGATGAGCACAGAAATTAGGAAATTTTCTAAAATATGAAATTAGAAAAAAAAATGTCTGAAAGTAGCTGAAAAGGCAGAAAAATCTTAAGGTACTAGAAGAAAGTGGAAGGAGCTGAAATGAGCTCCCAATAATGTGGGATTATCTGAAAAAGCTACATTTAACATAATATGGCTAAATAGTATCTGATATAGCAGAAAAGTTTGAAACTAGCAGAAATAAGCTGAAAAGCGCATAACAAACTGAAATTAGCAGATATAGGTTAATTAGGCTGAAAGTACCAGAAATTACAATGGAAAACGTGAATTTATCTGAAATCAGCTGAAATTATCTAGAAAATGCTAAAATTGTACCGGTAGCTGAAAAGGTAGAGCAAGCTTAAATTAGCAGAAGAAAGCAGAAAGAATATGTTTGCCCAATTAGGCTGAAAGAAGCAGAAATGAGAAACAAGAGACGCTGCAGGTGTTAGAGACGCTGCAGGTGTTAGAGATGCTGCAGGTGTTAGAGACGCTGTAGGTGTTAGAGACGCTGCAGGTGTAAGAGACACTGCAGGTGTAAGAGACACTGCAGGTGTTAGAGACGCTGCAGGTGTTAGAGACGCTGCAGGTGTTAGAGACGGTGCAGGTGTTAGAGACGTTGCAGGTGGAAGAGACGCTGCAGGTGTTAGAGACGTTGCAGGTGTTAGAGACGTTGCCGGTGGAAGAGACGCTGCAGGTGGAAGAGACGCTGCAAGTGGAAGAGACGCTGCAAGTGGAAGAGACGTTGCAGGTGTTAGATACGTTGCAGGTGTTAGATACGTTGCAGGTGGAAGAGACGCTGCAAGTTGAAGAGACGCTGCAGGTGTTAGAGACATTGCAGGTGGAAGAGACGCTACAGGTGGAAGAGACGCTGCAGGTGGAAGAGACGCTGCAGGTGTTAGAGACATTGCAGGTGTTAGAGACGCTGCAGGTGTTAGAGACGCTGCAGGTGTTAGAGACGCTGCAGGTGTTAGAGACGTTGCAGGTGTTAGAGACGTTGCAGGTGTTAGAGACGTTGCAGGTGTTAGAGACGTTGCAGGTGTTAGAGACGTTGCAGATGTAAGAGACGCTGCAGGTGTTAGAGACGTTGCAGGTGTAAGAGACGCTGCAGGTGTAAGAGACGTTGCAGGTGGAAGAGACGCTGCAGGTGTAACAGACGCTGCAGGTGTTAGAGACGCTGCAGGTGTTAGAGATGCTGCAGGTGTTAGAGACGCTGCAGGTGTTAGAGACGTTGCAGGTGTTAGAGACGCTGCAGGTGTTAGAGACGCTGCAGGTGTTAGAGACGTTGCAGGTGTTAGAGACGCTGCAGGTGTTAGAGACGCTGCAGGTGTTAGAGACGCTGCAGGTGTTAGAGACGTTGCAGGTGTTAGAGACGCTGCAGGTGTTAGAGACGTTGCAGGTGTTAGAGACGCTGCAGGTGTTAGAGACGTTGCAGGTGTTAGAGACGCTGCAGGTGTTAGAGACGCTGCAGGTGTTAGAGACGCTGCAGGTGTTAGAGACGCTGCAGGTGTTAGAGACGCTGCAGGTGTTAGAGACGCTGCAGGTGTTAGAGACGCTGCAGGTGTTAGAGACGCTGCAGGTGTTAGAGACGCTGCAGGTGTTAGAGACGCTGCAGGTGTTAGAGACGCTGCAGGTGTTAGAGACGCTGCAGGTGTTAGAGACGCTGCAGGTGTTAGAGACGCTGCAGGTGTTAGAGACGCTGCAGGTGTTAGAGACGCTGCAGGTGTTAGAGACGCTGCAGGTGTTAGAGACGCTGCAGGTGTTAGAGACGCTGCAGGTGTTAGAGACGCTGCAGGTGTTAGAGACGCTGCAGGTGTTAGAGACGCTGCAGGTGTTAGAGACGCTGCAGGTGTTAGAGACGCTGCAGGTGTTAGAGACGCTGCAGGTGTTAGAGACGCTGCAGGTGTTAGAGACGCTGCAGGTGTTAGAGACGCTGCAGGTGTTAGAGACGCTGCAGGTGTTAGAGACGCTGCAGGTGTTAGAGACGCTGCAGGTGTTAGAGACGCTGCAGGTGTTAGAGACGCTGCAGGTGTTAGAGACGCTGCAGGTGTTAGAGACGCTGCAGGTGTTAGAGACGCTGCAGGTGTTAGAGACGCTGCAGGTGTTAGAGACGCTGCAGGTGTTAGAGACGCTGCAGGTGTTAGAGACGCTGCAGGTGTTAGAGACGCTGCAGGTGTAAGAGACGCTGCAGGTGTAAGAGATCGCTGTAGGTTACACAGACTCTGAAGTGTAACTGATTGTTTTATTGGACCGATCAATAACTGATTGTTTTATTGGACCGATCAATAACTGATTGTCTTATCGGACCGATCAATAACTGATTGTCTTATTGGACCGATCTATAACTGATTGTCTTATTGGACCGATCAATAACTGATTGTCTTATTGGACCGATCAATAACTGATTGTTTTATTGGACCGATCAATAACTGATTGTCTTATTGGACCGATCAATAACTGATTGTCTTATTGGACCGATCAATAACTGATTGTCTTATTGGACCGATCAATAACTGATTGTCTTATTGGACCGATCAATAACTGATTGTCTTATTGGACCGATCAATAACTGATTGTCTTATTGGACCGATCAATAACTGATTGTCTTATTGGACCGATCAATAACTGATTGTCTTATTGGACCGATCAATAACTGATTGTCTTATTGGACCGATCAATAACTGATTGTCTTATTGGACCGATCAATAACTGATTGTCTTATTGGACCGATCAATAACTGATTGTTTTATTGGACCGATCAATAACTGATTGTCTTATTGGACCGATCAATAACTGATTGTCTTATTGGACCGATCAATAACTGATTGTCTTATTGGACCGATCAATAACTGATTGTCTTATTGGACCGATCAATAACTGATTGTTTTATTGGACCGATCAATAACTGATTGTCTTATTGGACCGATCAATAACTGATTGTCTTATTGGACCGATCAATAACTGATTGTCTTATTGGACCGATCAATAACTGATTGTTTTATTGGACCGATCAATAACTGATTGTCTTATTGGACCGATCAATAACTGATTGTCTTATTGGACCGATCAATAACTGATTGTCTTATTGGACCGATCAATAACTGATTGTCTTATTGGACCGATCAATAACTGATTGTTTTATTGGACCGATCAATAACTGATTGTCTTATTGGACCGATCAATAACTGATTGTCTTATTGGACCGATCAATAACTGATTGTCTTATTGGACCGATCAATAACTGATTGTCTTATTGGACCGATCAATAACTGATTGTCTTATTGGACCGATCAATAACTGATTGTCTTATTGGACCGATCAATAACTGATTGTCTTATTGGACCGATCAATAACTGATTGTCTTATTGGACCGATCAATAACTGATTGTCTTATTGGACCGATCAATAACTGATTGTCTTATTGGACCGATCAATAACTGATTGTTTTATTGGACCGATCAATAACTGATTGTCTTATTGGACCGATCAATAACTGATTGTCTTATTGGACCGATCAATAACTGATTGTCTTATTGGACCGATCAATAACTGATTGTCTTATTGGACCGATCAATAACTGATTGTTTTATTGGACCGATCAATAACTGATTGTCTTATTGGACCGATCAATAACTGATTGTCTTATTGGACCGATCAATAACTGATTGTCTTATTGGACCGATCAATAACTGATTGTTTTATTGGACCGATCAATAACTGATTGTCTTATTGGACCGATCAATAACTGATTGTCTTATTGGACCGATCAATAACTGATTGTCTTATTGGACCGATCAATAACTGATTGTCTTATTGGACCGATCAATAACTGATTGTTTTATTGGACCGATCAATAACTGATTGTCTTATTGGACCGATCAATAACTGATTGTCTTATTGGACCGATCAATAACTGATTGTCTTATTGGACCGATCAATAACTGATTGTCTTATTGGACCGATCAATAACTGATTGTCTTATTGGACCGATCAATAACTGATTGTCTTATTGGACCGATCAATAACTGATTGTCTTATAGGACCGATCAATAACTGATTGTTTTATTGGACCGATCAATAACTGATTGTCTTATTGGACCGATCAATAACTGATTGTCTTATTGGACCGATCAATAACTGATTGTCTTATTGGACCGATCAATAACTGATTGTCTTATTGGACCGATCAATAACTGATTGTCTTATTGGACCGATCAATAACTGATTGTCTTATTGGACCGATCAATAACTGATTGTCTTATTGGACCGATCAATAACTGATTGTCTTATTGGACCGATCAATAACTGATTGTCTTATTGGACCGATCAATAACTGATTGTCTTATTGGACCGATCAATAACTGATTGTCTTATTGGACCGATCAATAACTGATTGTCTTATTGGACCGATCAATAACTGATTGTCTTATTGGACCGATCAATAACTGATTGTCTTATTGGACCGATCAATAACTGATTGTCTTATTGGACCGATCAATAACTGATTGTCTTATTGGACCGATCAATAACTGATTGTCTTATTGGACCGATCAATAACTGATTGTCTTATTGGACCGATCAATAACTGATTGTCTTATTGGACCGATCAATAACTGATTGTCTTATTGGACCGATCAATAACTGATTGTCTTATTGGACCGATCAATAACTGATTGTCTTATTGGACCGATCAATAACTGATTGTCTTATTGGACCGATCAATAACTGATTGTCTTATTGGACCGATCAATAACTGATTGTCTTATTGGACCGATCAATAACTGATTGTCTTATTGGACCGATCAATAACTGATTGTCTTATTGGACCGATCAATAACTGATTGTCTTATTGGACCGATCAATAACTGATTGTCTTATTGGACCGATCAATAACTGATTGTCTTATTGGACCGATCAATAACTGATTGTCTTATTGGACCGATCAATAACTGATTGTCTTATTGGACCGATCAATAACTGATTGTCTTATTGGACCGATCAATAACTGATTGTTTTATTGGACCGATCAATAACTGATTGTCTTATTGGACCGATCAATAACTGATTGTCTTATTGGACCGATCAATAACTGATTGTCTTATTGGACCGATCAATAACTGATTGTCTTATTGGACCGATCAATAACTGATTGTCTTATTGGACCGATCAATAACTGATTGTCTTATTGGACCGATCAATAACTGATTGTCTTATTGGACCGATCAATAACTGATTGTCTTATTGGACCGATCAATAACTGATTGTCTTATTGGACCGATCAATAACTGATTGTCTTATTGGACCGATCAATAACTGATTGTCTTATTGGACCGATCAATAACTGATTGTCTTATTGGACCGATCAATAACTGATTGTCTTATTGGACCGATCAATAACTGATTGTCTTATTGGACCGATCAATAACTGATTGTCTTATTGGACCGATCAATAACTGATTGTCTTATTGGACCGATCAATAACTGATTGTCTTATTGGACCGATCAATAACTGATTGTCTTATTGGACCGATCAATAACTGATTGTCTTATTGGACCGATCAATAACTGATTGTCTTATTGGACCGATCAATAACTGATTGTCTTATTGGACCGATCAATAACTGATTGTTTTATTGGACCGATCAATAACTGATTGTCTTATTGGACCGATCAATAACTGATTGTCTTATTGGACCGATCAATAACTGATTGTCTTATTGGACCGATCAATAACTGATTGTTTTATTGGACCGATCAATAACTGATTGTCTTATTGGACCGATCAATAACTGATTGTCTTATTGGACCGATCAATAACTGATTGTCTTATTGGACCGATCAATAACTGATTGTCTTATTGGACCGATCAATAACTGATTGTCTTATTGGACCGATCAATAACTGATTGTCTTATTGGACCGATCAATAACTGATTGTCTTATTGGACCGATCAATAACTGATTGTCTTCTCTGTTCTTCTGTCGCTGGTTCACAGGTGGGAGTCAAGACGGAGATCAGGTCACCTCTTCTGCTGTTACTCTTTAAAGATTGTGAAACAGCTGTTTTCATGACATTTTCTCTTTTTGTTGTGTTGATGCTGATTGTATTGTTTTGAAGGAACGGGCACGATCATGTCTTGAACAAAACAAAATGTCCGTGTAAAGAGAAAACAGAAAGATTTGTTGGCATGCAGACTGAAACTCAACCAGCTGTTTTTATTCCCTGCAGCTGTGTTTTTACTTCCTCCTTCATCTCGTGTGTGTGTGCATGCTCCACTCTTATCAAAGCCAACTTTCAGCCTTCAAACGATTAAAAGCATCCTGACCTATGACCTTCCATTTCAGAGCCAAGACCCAGATGGTGACCTGAGCGAGCTCCTGGAGGTCACACCGGGGTCAGTTGAGCGTTCCTCTGGCTGCTGCCGGCAGGTTGCACTGTTTCCTGGGATTCATCTTCTTTCTGTTGCTGACAGGGGAAGCCCCCCGTTTGGAATCGACAGCATGCCACACCTCCGCAGGAGGAAGCCCCTCCCTCTCGTCACTGAACTGGTGAGTTCTCTCATTGCTCTCAAACTTTCTACACCTACTCAGATCTAATGTAGATTTGTACCAACAAGAGAATGTGTCTCGGACAGGAATGAAATGAGAGCTGTACACTCTGCAGGCATGATGCTCTGTACACATTGCAGGCATGATGCTCTGTACACATTGCAGGCATGATGCTCTGTACACATTGCAGGCATGATGATCTGTGCACGCTGCAGGCATGATGCTCTGTGCACGCTGCAGGCATGATGCTCTGTGCACGCTGCAGGCATTATGCTCTGTGCACGTTGCAGGCATGATGCTCTGTACACGTTGCAGGCATGACGCTCTGTACACGTTGAAGGCATTATGCTCTGTACACGCTGCAGGCATGATGCTCTGTGCACGCTGCAGGCATGATGCTCTGTGCACGCTGCAGGCATGATGCTCTGTGCACGCTGCAGGCATGATGCTCTGTGCACGCTGCAGGCATGATGCTCTGTGCACGCTGCAGGCATGATGCTCTGTGCACGCTGCAGGCATGATGCTCTGTGCACGCTGCAGGCATGATGCTCTGTGCACGCTGCAGGCATGATGCTCTGTGCACGCTGCAGGCATGATGCTCTGTGCACGCTGCAGGCATGATGCTCTGTGCACGCTGCAGGCATGATGCTCTGTGCACGCTGCAGGCATGATGCTCTGTGCACGCTGCAGGCATGATGCTCTGTGCACGCTGCAGGCATGATGCTCTGTGCACGCTGCAGGCATGATGCTCTGTGCACGCTGCAGGCATGATGCTCTGTACACGCTGCAGGCATGATGCTCTGTGCACGCTGCAGGCATGATGCTCTGTGCACGCTGCAGGCATGATGCTCTGTGCACGCTGCAGGCATGATGCTCTGTGCACGCTGCAGGCATGATGCTCTGTGCACGCTGCAGGCATGATGCTCTGTACACGCTGCAGGCATGATGCTCTGTGCACGCTGCAGGCATGATGCTCTGTGCACGCTGCAGGCATGATGCTCTGTGCACGCTGCAGGCATGATGCTCTGTGCACGCTGCAGGCATGATGCTCTGTGCACGCTGCAGGCATGATGCTCTGTGCACGCTGCAGGCATGATGCTCTGTGCACGCTGCAGGCATGATGCTCTGTGCACGCTGCAGGCATGATGCTCTGTGCACGCTGCAGGCATGATGCTCTGTGCACGCTGCAGGCATGATGCTCTGTGCACGCTGCAGGCATGATGCTCTGTGCACGCTGCAGGCATGATGCTCTGTGCACGCTGCAGGCATGATGCTCTGTGCACGCTGCAGGCATGATGCTCTGTGCACGCTGCAGGCATGATGCTCTGTGCACGCTGCAGGCATGATGCTCTGTGCACGCTGCAGGCATGATGCTCTGTGCACGCTGCAGGCATGATGCTCTGTGCACGCTGCAGGCATGATGCTCTGTGCACGCTGCAGGCATGATGCTCTGTGCACGCTGCAGGCATGATGCTCTGTGCACGCTGCAGGCATGATGCTCTGTGCACGCTGCAGGCATGATGCTCTGTGCACGCTGCAGGCATGATGCTCTGTGCACGCTGCAGGCATGATGCTCTGTGCACGCTGCAGGCATGATGCTCTGTGCACGCTGCAGGCATGATGCTCTGTGCACGCTGCAGGCATGATGCTCTGTGCACGCTGCAGGCATGATGCTCTGTGCACGCTGCAGGCATGATGCTCTGTGCACGCTGCAGGCATGATGCTCTGTGCACGCTGCAGGCATGATGCTCTGTGCACGCTGCAGGCATGATGCTCTGTGCACGCTGCAGGCATGATGCTCTGTACACGTTGCAGGCATGATGCTCTGTGCACGTTTCAAGCATGATAATCTGTGCACGCTGCAAGCATTATGCTCTGTGCACGCTGCAGGCATGATGCTCTGTACACGCTGCAGGCATGATGCTCTGTGCATGCTGCAGGCATGATGCTCTGTACACGCTGCAGGCATGATGCTCTGTGCATGCTGCAGGCATGATAATCTGTACAAGCTACAGGCATGATGCTCTGTGTACACTGCAGGCATGATGCTCTGTACACGCTGCAGGCATGATGCTCTGTACACGTTGCAGGCATGATGCTCTGTGCACGTTTCAAGCATGATAATCTGTGCACGCTGCAAGCATTATGCTCTGTGCACGCTGCAGGCATGATGCTCTGTACACGCTGCAGGCATGATGCTCTGTGCATGCTGCAGGCATGATGCTCTGTACACGCTGCAGGCATGATGCTCTGTGCATGCTGCAGGCATGATAATCTGTACAAGCTACAGGCATGATGCTCTGTGCACGCTGCAGGCATGATGCTCTGTGCACGCTGCAGGCATGATGCTCTGTGCACGCTGCAGGCATGATGCTATGTGCACGCTGCAGGCATGATGCTCTGTGCACGCTGCAGGCATGATGCTCTGTGCACGCTGCAGGCATGATGCTCTGTGCACGCTGCAGGCATGATGCTCTGTGCACGTTGCAGGTATGATGCTTTGTGCACGCTGCAGGCATGATGCTCTGTGCACGCTGCAGGCATGATGCTCTGTGCACACTGCAGGCATGATGCTCTGTGCATGATGCTCTGTGCATGATGCTCTTTGCACGCTACAGGCATGGTTTGATGCTCTGTACACGCTGCAGACATGATGCTCTGTACACGCTGCAGGCATGGTCTGATGATCTGTACACGCTACAGGCATGATGCTCTGTGCACGCTGCATGCATGATGCTCTGTGCACGCTGCAGGCATGATGCTCTGTGCACGCTGCATGCATGATGCTCTGTACACACTGCAGGCATGGTCTGATGCTCTGTACACGCTACAGGCATGATGCTCTGTGCACGCTGCAGGCATGGTCTGATGCTCTGTATACGCTGCAGATATGATGCTCTGTGCACACTGCAGGCATGATGCTATGTGCACGCTGCAGGCATGATGCTCTGTGCACGTAGCATGCATGATGCTCTGTGCACGTTGCAAGCATGATGCTCTGTGCACGTTGCAGGCATGATGCTCTGTACACGCTGCAGGCATGATGCTCTGTGCACGCTGCAGGCATGGTCTGATGCTCTGTACACGCTACTGGCATGATGCTCTGTGCACGCTGCAGGCATGGTCTGATGCTCTGTACACGCTGCAGGCATGATGCTCTGTGCACGCGGCAGGCATGATGCTCTGTACACGCTGCAGGCATGATGCTCTGTACACGCTGTAGGCATGATGATCTGTGCACGCTGCAGGCATGATGATCTGTGCACGCGGCAGGCATGATGCTCTGTACACGCTGCAGGCATGATGCTCTGTACACGCTGTAGGCATGATGATCTGTGCACGCTGCAGGCATGATGATCTGTGCACGCTGCAGGCATGATGCTCTGTACACGCTGCAGGCATGATGCTCTGTGCACGATGCAGGCATGATGCTCTGTGCACAATGCAGGCATGATGCTCTGTACACGCTGTAGGCATGATGCTTTGTACACGTTGCAGGCATGATGCTCTGCACACGCTGCAGGCATGATGCTCTGTGCACGCTGCAGGCAACACGAGACCATCTGGTGATTTCTGGATCTACATGCAACTCTTACTGGATTTTTTGTGACATATGAACATGATTTATTTTGAAATATGATCTTTGTCACTTTGTTTTGAGCTTATGAGGTTTTTCAAAGAAGCCACAGTCTGAACGGTCATGTCTCATTTCATCTGAGCGGTGTGTCATTCAGGTAGAGGAATGATAATCAATACAAGCATTGATAATATTGAAACTCTCATCATACAGTTTCAAGCTTGAAATTCTACATGTCTACACCTGTGGAGCAGAGAACTGAAAGTTATGCACCATAACTCATGTTCCCTGAAGGAAGGGAACGAGGTGCAACATACTTGCTATGGGAACGTAATCCATTCACGCCCTTGAAATGCTCAGTAAAATGCATGCTAAGGAGAACGTCTGCCTCTGATCAGTAGGCATCCCAAGGCTACTTTCTACTGAATGTTATAAAGAACAGCCTGAGTGACGTCACCTGCAGTAACATCCAAACTGTAATGCCTTGCAAAGGTATTCAAGGAGCTCCAATTCGCAGCAGCGCAGATGTCTGCAACTGATACACCCTTGAACAATGACCAGGAAGTGGCAAGGCCCCTAGTGGAATGAGTGTGCACTCCAGAGGGTGGCTGCTGACCTTTACTACTGTAGGCCCTATTAATGGCCTCAGTCACCCAGTGTGAGAGGCGTTGTTTTGATAGGGCTCTCCCGGTAGCAGGTGCTGCAAAGCAGACAAACAGTTGATTTGTTCTTCTTCATTCGGCTGTTCTCTGCATGTAGGTATGTAAAGCCCTCACTGGGCAGAGAGCCTGTAGCCTTTCCCTATCCTGGTTCAGGACAGAGGCAGGTGGAAAAGAGGAGAGATCAAAGTCTAGACTCCTATAGTTCAGGGTCCAGACCTTGGGGGTGTATGCGGGATTAGGCTTCAGTGTGACATTTGACCCGTCTGGGGCGAATCTGGTACACATTGGATGCACAGATAATGCGTGGAGGTCACCCTTGCATTTCGCCGAGCAAAGTGTCAGAAGCAAGGCCATTTTATAAGATAGTATATCTATCGTAGTCTCACTCAATGGCTCAAATGGGGGGGTCGCATAGAGCCCCCAAAACCAAACCGAGGTCCCAACCAGGAGTCAGGATCCTGCTGGGTGGTTTAGATCGAAGGACACCCTTCATAAATCTTATTATGATTGGGTGTGCTCCAGGTGTCCTGTTTCCCCAGCCTTCATGACAAGCAGAAATAGCTGAAAGGAAGACTTTAATCGTTGAATGAGAACGACCCTTTTCCAAGAGATCCTGAAGGAAGGTCAAGATTTGGACCAGGTTGCATGCATAAGAAACAATATTTCTTTCTGAGCACCAGGCCTCGAAGATACGCCATTTTTGGGCATATAAAGATTGTGTTGACCCTGCGCGAGCATTCTGTATGGTTAATACCACGTTCTCGGGCAGGCCTGTCACCATCAGCCTGTTTCTTTCAGCCAACAGACTGAGATTTCTGACAGTTTTTGGCCTGGGTGGCCGCAGCGCCTCCTCTGGTGAACCAGAGGCCAACAGCCCCTGGTTGTCCACCAGGTTTGGGAGAGGGCAGCTTGTCCCTGAGTTGTCCTGCTCAGGGATAATAGAGGACGGGCACAACCTGTCATTTACAGTAGACAGTTTTGGAGGAGAATTATTCTTATTCTCCTCCAAATTATGGGGCTGCAGACCAAGTAGGCGAGCAGACCTCCTTACCCCAGTCCTTCTAGTGGAGTGGCCTTGACCATTGGCCCTTGGCTTCGATGAAGCTCTGGTGCCAGGCAAACTGACCGGGTCCCGAATAAGTTTTAAAGACAGTTCTGGACCAGCACGTAGAGACAGGTCACGTGCTGCCTGACTGCTGCATGAGTTCTGCATGTCCCTCATTAATAACAAAGGAGCATTCGCCACACAGAAGCGTGGGGGGTTCCTTTCAGTCTTGGTGATAACGAGTGCAGTTCCTCTTGAACAACAGGAAGAGGAATCTGATTACGTTCAGACTTGTTTTTGTTTGCAGCCAGCTGAACACAGCTTCTTTGAAGGTGTGAAGCTTTAGGCTGCATGAAGGTGCCTGAAACAGCCCCCCCGTCGAGAGGCGTTGTCGACTCGGCTCCTTGAGCTGCGGCCACGTCACGTGCCCGTCTGTTTGGTGTATTGGCTGTCTCGCCTTTGATAATGGGGCGAGAGCCTAAACACGTGACCCTCCTCACCTGCCTTTGTAAGGGGCAAGGAGGGTGTTTACAGACGCCACTGTGTCTGCTCACCACAGATAAAACAGAGGCAACCTGCCAGGGTTTATTAATTATTCTAACACCCCGTGGGCCGTGAGGGAGGGGGGGAGAAAAAAAACCTCCCTTTATGACGGCATGTAGGTCAGAAGAATCTGCTTTGCTGAGAGAAGCTGTGTTGCTTTTTTTTTTTTGAGTCAGTAAAACAAAATTGCTGTTTCATGATTTTATTTGTGCTTATGTGACATGACGTATATGATTTTAAGTCACTCACAGCAGGGAGGGCATTATTGGTGCATGCTGAGAACAAACCAGCTTTTTGTACTGTGTTACAAATAAAGTCTGGGTTTAGGCAGATCATTCCCGTTACCGCGTGGGCGGGTGACCGTGTAATATGAAAACGTGAGCCTGGTTCATCAGGCCCGTTTCTGTCTGTCGTCGCGACTCGCCGAAGAGGCCCTGTGTTTGGACATTTGGCGAGGGACAAACATGTTCTTGTTCCAGGCGTGCTTGTTACGAAGAGGGCCCGAAGGGGGTCTCTGCCTGGGCTCCTTCTCGTACGCTGGCCGTTTTTGCGGTGGTGCACGCAATGCCGATTGGTGCCTGGGCTGGGCAGGTCTTCCCCCCGCATTTTCCCTTGGGGGGAGCGAAGCTTCTACAGGGGATCCCCACCCGGAGAGCCTTTGCCTGTTTGCGTCTTTGGTCCAGTTTCGTCTGAATCCGTTCCAAAGCTTTTCCAAACAGCCCTTCCGACTGAATCGAGTGATGGAGAAAAGGCACCTTTTGTCCCTCGGGTAAGTCCGTCAGTGTCATCCAGAGATGGCGGGTCGCGATGACCACCTCCGCCATCCCTCTGCCCTGCGCAACTGCAGCCGTCCCCATCATTCGGAGCACAAAGTCATTTGTTCTGCGGGCTTCCTCCAGCAATTCGGTAGCCACCTGCTTGTCCGTTGCCACTTGAAGCTGCTGCAGCTTTTCTGCCAGGTAGGCTTGCATCAGCGCGGACGCGTTCATGGCGCGTGCCGCAAGTCCTTGAGCCCTGTAGCATTTCTCGAGGAGAGACGCCGAGGCCCGGCAGGCCCTGCTGGGAAGAGTTGGTTTTGCTCCTGAAGAGTTTGGGGCCAGGTGAGACGCCAGAGTGTCCTCTATTTGAGGCACGTTAGCTAAACCCACCTCGTCCATTCCATCCACGTCGAGAAATTGTGAGAGGGGAAGGAGCATAGGGGCTCGTGGGTGAGTCCAGGTGCGTGTTAGTTCCATGAGAAAGTCTGGGAACACAGGCATCCTCTGCCTCGTGGCAGCCTGCTACTTTGAATAAAAGTAATTTCCCGCTAGCCTCGTAACCTGTTGGCGAGGCGGGGGTTCGGGCCAGGGCACCTGTAGTGCGTCCGCTACTCTGTGGCACAGTTCAAACAGAGCAGCGATGGAATAGTCCGTGTCCGGGAGACCTGGCAGGGGGTCTGGGCGAGTGCGTCACCCTGATCCTCCACCTCTACGTCCGCCTCCTCCATTGAAAATTCACCCGAGGCCGAGATGGATAACTCGTCGTCGTTCATCATGCCCCGGGTGTCGAATTCGACCGTCAGGTCCTCCATGTTGGCCAACGCATCGGGGATGTCACCCCATTCGACCCTCGTGCTGTTGTGTAGAGCCATACTCTCCAACTCTGGTGTGGGGGTGAGAGGCTCCGTGGTGTCTGCGTCCGCAGACGTGACCGAGGTCCCTATGGCCTTGGCGACAAGGTCGACCCGATACCGCAGCACTGCATCCATCATGATACTGCAGTGTGGGCAAGAGTCAGGTGCGTCCACCGCAGTTTTTGCACGAAGCATTCCCAGGCAGACAGGACAGGCCTCGTGGGTGTCCGTCGCCGCGAGATAAAAACCACAGCCACTTGGGCAGGCGCGCGAGGTGGGACTCGCCGCCGCGGTGGTCTTCCTTGGAAGTTTCGCTTTCCGCTTTCCCTTCTCCGGAGCCATTCTGTCCGAGACAGAGGCGAGCGAGTCCTTCCAGAATTCTTCTTCTTCTTTCTTGAGATGTCTCCTCCGTCGTGTTGCTTTCGCTGGCCAGCCCGCTAGCTTGACGTAGCGAGGCAGCCTCCTTTTTTTTTAATGGCGTAGTTAGCGCCGTCGCGAAGCAATCTGTAGAGAGAGGAGAGAAAACTTTGGGGTTAGGTGGAAAAATGCTGGACTAGGCTTGCTAGTCCAGCAGTACGCAGGAAATAATTCTCTGTGCGCTCTGTGTAGGGAGCGAGCTCACCTCGAATGAGCGATGAAGGCACCAGAGAAGTCCCGCGAAGAGGTAGTTCAGGTTTAAGCGAGGTGAAGGGCAAAAAAGAGGAAGATGGAGGGGCGCACGCCGCTTAAGTAACCAGAGGGCGGGGCCTCTGGCGCGGCGGTGACGCCCCTAGCCGTAAAGGCGTGAGTATATTCCTTCAGGTAATCGCGCGGGGGCGCAATTCCCATAGCAAGTATGTTGCACCGAGAGAACATGACTGAAAGGGAACCAGTTCTGTGTTTATTTTTAGATTCCGATACCAATGTTGCTGTCAAACTGTGTTAATGCTGATGTAATGGGATTAAATTATAAAGTGAACAACACAATGAGTCATGGACCTGCAGTGTGCTCTCAACACGAAGCACTTTTTTCATTCCACCTTGATTTCTACAGGTTAGTCTCACTGAGTCATGAGGACTCATTTACAAGAGAGACCTGATGTAGACAAACAACAGTGGCGGCTGTGGCGTAGTGGTAATGGCAGCTGTCCCCCGATCAGAAGGTTGGAGGTTCGAATCCCGAGTTCCCACACCATGTGTCGTTGTGTCCCTGGGAAAGACACTTAACCCCGAGTTGCTCCCGGTAGGACTGGATGGCGCCTTGCTTGGCAGTCTACCGCTACCGGTGTATGAATGTGTGAATGAATGGGTGGATGGCTGGTATTGTGAAGCACTTTGGGGCCCCTCATAGGGGGCTGGAAAGCACTATATAAGTAAACTCCATTTACCATTTACCATTTACCAATGTAATCACAACAATAAACAACCTGATGTAGACAAACAACAACTGTAGAGCCACACCTCCCATCATAAACTATCACCCAGTAGCACTCACCCCCATCCTGATGAAGTGCTTTGAACGGCTAGTCATGAAAAGCATCACATCTGTCCTCCCTGCCTCCCTGGATCCCTTCCAATTTGCATACCGACCTAATCGCTCAACCGACGATGCCATCTCCTCTGCCCTCCACACAGCTCTCACACATCTGGACACGAAGGACTCTTATGTTAGAATGCTGTTCATCGACTTCAGCTCGGCATTCAACACCATCATCCCCCAACAGCTCATCCATAAACTGGACAGTCTGGGGCTGAACACCTCAATGTGTAACTGGCTGCTAGACTTCCTGACCGGGAGACCACAGACAGTACGGATCGGGAGTAACACATCTAGCACCATCACATTGAACACAGGGGCCCCACAAGGATGTGTGCTGAGCCCCCTTCTATTCACCCTGCTAACACACGACTGCACACCATCGTACAGCTCCAACCACTTCATCAAGTTTGCGGACGACACAACAGTGGTAGGTCTCATCAGCAACAACGATGAGACGGACTACAGGAACGAGGTGAGCCGCCTGGCCTTGTGGTGCGGACACAACAATCTCACTCTCAACGTGGAGAAGACAAAGGAGATTGTTGTGGACTTCAGGAAGAGGGATGCCCAACATGCCCCTCTGACCATCAACAGCACCGCAGTGGAGAGAGTGGACAGCACCAAGTTCCTGGGAGTGCACGTCTCAAAGGACCTGTCCTGGAGCAGGAACACTGCAGCACTGGCCAAGAAGGCTCACCAGCGCCTCTACTTTCTCCGCAAGCTGAAAAGGGCTGGAGCTTCAACCCCCATCATGTGCACCTTCTACAGGGGTGCCATAGAAAGTGTCCTGACCAGCTGCATCACTGTGTGGTTTGGTGCATGTACTGCATCCTGCCGCAAGAGCCTCCAGCGCATCGTGAGAGCAGCTGAGAAGATCGTCGGCTCCTCCTTCCCCTCACTGCAGGACTTATGGTGTGCTCACACCGAGCAGCGTTTTTACCTCCAAAGCTTCCAGCCTCCATGTAAAGTCAATGGTGGACGCACTTCCAAGCACCTTCTGGCGTCTGGCGTCAGGTCGCGTGCGTGTTGAGCGTGCTGAGTAGCGTTTTTTCGTGCACGTGAACCGGCTTCCACCTCCAAACCGAGCATTCAACATGTTGAAGATTTCGCGGTTCAAACTTTCAAACGCCGCTCAACTCCACCTGATTGGTTGGTGTGTCAACCAATCAGGGAGAGTCGGGGGGCAGAAGAGAGGGGGCAGTGGGAGAGTCCCTATGTGACGCGGAAACGAGGGTGCGCGCGCACTATGTGACGTATTGTTTGTCGGAAAAAAAAAGAAAAGACTCGCGAGCTCGTGGACTATGGAAGAGAAACTCATTGTAGCTGTGTGTTCGCGACAATTCCTTCACGACCAGTCAAGTCTGCTCGACAGAGACGGAAATAAAAGGCTCCTCGCCTGGCGGAGTGCACTCTGTATACCGGTAATCTCCTCCCACACCCCGTCGCCACAGCAACGAAGCCGCCGCAACACTACAGTTTGGACAACACTGGGCAGCGCGTCCACTTGCGTGCATGAGGAGCGTTTTCGGAGGTCAAAACGTTTTTGGTGTGAGCACACCATTACACAGCAAACGCCTCACTCGGAAAGCCCACTGCATGGCAGGTGATCCCACACACCCACTACACAGCTGCTTCAGACTGCTGCCATCAGGGAGGAGACTGAGGAGTCTCCAGGCTCGAACCAGCAGACTGAGAGACAGCTCTGTTCATCAGGCAGTCAGAATGCTAAACACTCTGCCTGCTCTGCCTCCCCTCCCATTTGAACTGCCTTAACACAAAAAACTTTCTCACACATTACCACTCAACACAAAGTTTTTAACACTGGACTCTGTGTCATCAAACGGGTTATTCACTAAACTCTCGGTCATGTGCTCATTCAGTTTGCACTACTTCTCATATTTGCACTAATGTTTGTATTACATTACTGCCTATAGTCATACTACTGTTTACATTCACTGTTTACATTTATTAATACTGTTTACATTTATTACTACTGTTTACATTTATTACTACTGTTTACATTTACACTACTTTTATATCTACACTACTGCTGATACATATACAGTATTCTCTGACTAGCCTTATTTAAGGATGCCCAATGTGCCTTATGTGCCTTACTGCATATGCCACTTTGCCTCTATACCAACATCAACTACCTCATACATATACTGTGTACATTAACTCATATGCTGCTTTGCCACTCTTTGCAAATGTCAATGCTAGAACCTTCAGTTTATTTTATAGATATACTTTTTATACTACTATGCAAAAACTCAGGACAGTATTACACTTTTATTATTTCATTTTATGCTTATGTTCATTAAATGTTTAGTGTTTTAGTGTTGGTGTAAATTTTCATACTTTTATACTACTATGCAAAAACTCAGGACAGTGTTACACTTTTACTATTTTATGCTTATGTTTATTAAATGTTTTAGTGTTTTAGTGTTTAAATGGTTACTGTTGCACCGAGGGACTGAGAGAAACGCAATTTCAATCCTGTGTATGTCCTGTACATATTGCAGTTCTGACAATAAAGTTGACTTTGACTTTGACTTTTAAAGATAAAAACTCTTCACCTGTTGCTGGTTTCATTTTTCCTGTGTGCCATGTTGCAACAGAAACGAGTTAACCTATCTCAGAGTTTCTGGGGTCTCATCCTTTTGCTTTTCAGCTTCCTCAGCATCAACATCTAATGACAAGATGAAGCGAGAATAAAAAATGTGTGTGAAATGACCTGCTGTGTCATCAATTCTGAAATGTTTTGTATTTCCTGTTCACGTGCATCCTCCTGAGTAAGCTTTGAAAAGCTCAACTTTAAGAGGTTTTAAAGTATTTCTTCTTTTTACCCCCAAATAAATTACCAAATAGAGTTTGTGAGTAAATGAGACGTGAAAGCGCAGAAAAGAACTTGTTTTTTAAAAACTATCTGGCATGGTGTAGATGGGGCCTGAAACTGTGAAACAAGGGAAATGTTCCAAAATTTTTCCAGAATCATCTGTCCATTTTTTTTCTCATTACTGAAATAAAATGTACTTAAAGCTGAATTATTTGGATGTGGGTTTATTCTACAAATAAAACGTTGTTCATCTGAACATTTGTGTCTTTAAGACATTTTAATAAAAACCTGTAGAGTGATGTAGGCAATTAGTGGCCCATTGTTGTCCTTGAGTGTCGGTGACGAACTCTCTGATGTTTCTTCTCTCCAAGTTCCCTCCTGGTTTATTAAAACTGGACAAGAACCCATCTGTGAGCATTCATTTTTACATGAGCTTTAGCAGTGGGAGGATGACAGTTTAGTAATCATCCACTATCCACCCACTAAAATAATTATTTTATGCCTCCCGGAGCTGGACTTCAGTGGCACCATTAAAGGAACCACACTCTCCACACTTTTCTTCTTTCTGAGTAGGAGTGTCTCTTAAAACCTCCGAAGTGATGAAGCACCAAAGATGTGCTTTTTTCCTCAAATGTAACATCCCACACAGCCAAATTCATTTTGTTGGAATGGAAATTGAAACCAATCATTTCCAACACTTTCTGTCCATGTCACATTTTCATACAAAACAAAGTCACTGCTTGTGAAACACAGTTTGTTCTTCTTCATGGTATTTCAACCACATTTACAGTATACTGTACAGTATATAGTTGTGTTGTTACTCAACTCTCATCTTCATCACCTGCCACTGATAGGAAAACAGCATCAATGATTTCCTCTCTGTGTGTGTTCATTCATCTGTCTGTTAGCAAAATATCCCATGAAGCACCTAATTGGATGAACATGAACAACTTTTAGAGTCAACCCACTTAAAGAGCCACCCCGACTAATTCGTAATAGCCAAAATGAGAATGTGATAACTCACACATATTGGGCTAAGATCTGGTGTGGTAGTAGCTGAGAGTCATTTGCAATACGTCCTTTGCGATTTTTGTATTTTTATTTATGTTTTTACCTCCTGCAGACTGAAAGGGGAGAGCTACAGTAGTTAGCTGGATCTGGCCCATATTCATCCACTCTGACGCATAGCTAACAGCTCACAATTATTAATAATAAAAGTGCATCCAGGTGTTGTGAACAGGTCAAAGGGTTTCCAGACTGGACTCATCCTGAACAGAAGCTGCCGTCCTCTGCAGAGATGACCTTTTGTTCAAACAGAAACTTGAATGTTCTCTCACAATCAAATCAAATTTTATTTATAAAGCACTTTTCATATACAGTGGTGCTTGACAGTTTGTGAGCTCTTTATAATTTACTATATTTCTGCATAAATATGACTAACATCATCAGATTTTCACACGAGTCTTAAAAGTAGATAAAGAGAACCCTGTTAAACAAATGAGACAAAATATTATATGTGGTCATTTATTTTTTGAGTAAAATGATCCAATATTACATATGTGTGATTGGTAAAAGTATGTGAACCAATTGAAGAAAGTTCATGCTCAATAATCCAAGTACCAAATCCAATAATTCTCAGTCAGGTCATCTGAACAGTTTATTTTCAATAGAAATGTTTCACGCTCCATCCAGAGGGCATCATCAGTCAGAGGAGTTCCAGCAAACTGTTTCCCCACCAAGCAGTAAACACCTTCAGTGGCCCAACCAATTTGCTGGAGCCAAGATGGTTTCTGGAGGCTGTCCTGTCCCTCGTCGACTCCTCCCAGGCAGCCACAGCCAAAGTGGTTCAAGGAAAGAAAGTTCATGGCTTCTTTGCATTCTTCAGCAAATAAAGAGTTAAATGCAACATTTAAATGTGCTTAATTCTCAGGCCTTCTCTGAAGGCATAGAAGGCCTTGAAGGTTCATCACAGGAGTATTTAAATTTTCAGTTAACTGATTAAAAACCAGCTTTACTTAAAGTAGAACGTTTGAAGTCTTGTATTGTAGTTACCTTTTACACCTAAGCCTCAAATTTCCGCCTGGCATTTTTTACTTGTTTTTCACTTGAAAATATGAAGAAAATGTTCTATGGACAAGTGCTTCAGCACATTTGTTCAGAATATTTAGATCTTTCAATATCTGGCATTATTTTACATTATACTTGTTAAAAAACAACTATTAAACTGTTTAACATCAAGAAAAAACAATAAGCGAAATTAGATTTTAGAGATTTTATGCAAATAAAACACTGCATTTGAACATGCAGTACAGATTTTGCATCATAAATTAACAATTTCAACACTATAGAACATATTTACAATGTTTTTTTTATTCTCACTTATTTTTACAAATAAGAAACAGACTAACAATTCAAATTATTTACAGGCGAATTTCCCCTCCCTACATTTCTCATTATCTTCTACACAAACAAAGTACAAACTGATGAATATTATATGTTATAGACTTGATATACTATTCCAAAAACAAAATAAAATATAAAAAATAAAATAAAACTATATCCTATTATATGTACCCAGTATAAAACAATTATCCACCAAATAACAGCCCTCATTCATTCAGAAATAAAATTCAAAAAGTTATTAGATTGTTAGATCAAATGTTTTTTCAGCTTTTTCTTCAGAAGAACAAAAAGAAACTTCTCCAAATTCAAATCATCCAGGAATCTCCTTATTGTCTTTTTATTCCTTGATTTGACATAGTTTTATCTGAATCTCTGCTCTGCTGCTCATGTTTTTCCTGCTCAAGCTGCACTCTGTTCGTGCTGAAGACAAAGGACTCGCTTTCCAGGGCGTTTGCAGCTCACGGAGGGTGACTACCGTAATACCAGCAAAAAGAGCCTAAAAGCGCACTCTTTTTTCTTTCAAACACCGTTTGAATTTTTCTGATAGCACAAACGGTTGCAGAGTTATGGTAATCTAAAAATAGCTTGGGAAAACGTGTGGAAAAAGTGTCTCTAGAGACACCGGCGTTTTTTAGCAGGGAACCATGTAAATTATGTCTGAGGTGGGTTTAATGATGGCGGACTTAAAAGCAGACATCCATTTGAAGACAACCATTTATTAGATCAAGCTTATCATCTACAAAATCATATTAAAAGCTTTTAAAAGAGTGGGAAGGGGTTCTAAAGGGCAGGTTGTCTGGTTTAATTGAGAAATAATTCTGCCAAGCAGTCCAGGGTCAGTCAGACAAATTACTCCAGTTTCCTCATTAATCAATAATAAGTTTTAAGTATCATTTGTTGCATATTGATTGATTTGACCTGATACTTTATATTTTCCTCTAAAGTGGGCTGCGTATTATTCACATTTAAACCTGTTCAAAGTATTGTTCAAAAAATCAAAAAAGGCATTCAATACAGAACAACTGGACTTTATTTGTAACAAACAAGACGTTTCGCTCATCATCCGATAAGCTTTCTCAATTGGAGACTGTGAGAGGGAGAGAGAAGTTATAAGCAAGCTGGGCCACTGGTGCACACCAAACTAGGTAAATTGGAAGCTAACACACACACATACTTGGGATAACACGTGGCTGTGACCCATTCAAAGTTCTGTGTGTGAAAGCAGAGCTTACAGAAAACACACACACATCCTACTGTATGTAAATTGACAAAAACCACACTTCACACTGTATTGAATGCCTTTTTTGATTTTATCATGTCCTGGACGACTGAGAATCTACACCAGCACAAAGTATTGTTCAGTAATGATGTGGGGATACATTTCACTGAGGCGAACATGAGGTGCCCCGGAACCAGGAATGTGTCTTGTAAATGAGCCTTCAGTTAAAAAACTGAACTGAGAGTTGATTTTATTGTCTGAATGAGCTCGGCAAAATAAAAATGTTTTTCTCTACCCTCCTGTTAATAATTAGCAGATATTAAAACATTTTGTTTTTATTGTAGAATCTAAACAAGTTGTCTGGTCATCTGGACATTCAAAAAACAAAACAAACAAACAATAAATAAAAAAGTAGAAACGTTTCGACTTTCATCTGAAAGACTTCTTCAGTCTGAGGAGCTGTATCAGCTCAGTCTTAAGCCCCCATTATACTCCCACGTACGTCCATACGCAGAGGTACGCATGTACGTACGCAGAAGTACAAGCGTACCCCCGCAGGGCATGTACGCACAAAGCTCAATTTTTACAACCCAAAAGCAAACGCGGTGTCGCACAATAAACTGCCTGGCGCCGGACTGTTTTGCATGTGACACCAGTGTATTAAATTCCCTTTCTTCATCCCTGATATGGCCTTTTCTTTTGTTTATTTGCCAAAAGGCAAGTGAACTCTTCCTCCTCCATTGACGCCATGACTGAAATGATGAGAAATGAACTAATTTGTCACTAGCAAATTAAACTCAGGTCCAACGTGGCTGTGGGAGGTTCTGGAGATTTCCTGGTGTGCTGGTCTGATGTGTGGGCTGCAGGACCAGCGCTCCCTGTTTTTTTTTATTTTTTTATAACTTTTTATTAACAACATATAAACACAGAACACTGCTGCGGCTGTGGCTGCCAGCGCTTGTTTTTTTGTTTGTTTGTTTGTTTCGACCCGTCAATCCCTTCAGTAGGCGTGTCAGCAAATGACCAATCGCAAACTCAATTTGTCCCGTAGGTAAACGCTCCTCGTCTGTGCAGCTGCTCAGGGTGGATACTCGAGTATGGTGTCTGAACCCTCTGCGTACAGTAAGCGCTTACGTACGCATGAACGTACGTACGTGAGAGTACAGTATACTGGGGGCTTTATAAATAGCACCTTCTCATAGTGGATCAACCAGTTTGCTGCTGACAGCCGAAACCAGCTGCTCACATGATCAAGGAGGACCATCAGCCTAACGATAGATCGTTAGCACCCTGATGGTTGTTTGCTATTCACAGAGGGCTGAGTGATACTAGCAATAACAGCATTGTAAGAGGGGGACAGTTGAACATGGAGGCCTCCACCTCTGTTTAATGATGGACGGTTTCTTTTCACAAAGATGGCCTCCTTTACTCCTCTCTCAAACCATCGTTCCTCTCTATCAAGGATGTGAACATCTTCATCCCTGAAAGAGTGACCGCTGGCCTGGAGATGAGTGTAGACCGCAGAGTCCTGACCTGATGATGTTGATCTTCTGTGCTGGGCCATCCTTTTGGCCAGTGGCTGTTTAGTTTCCCCGATGTAAGACTGATCACAGCCCTCCTGACACTGAACAGCATACACAATATTACTCTGTTTGTGCCGGGGGACTGGATCTTTGGGATGAACCAGTCTTTGTCGTAATGTATTTTGGGGTTTAAAAGCCACTGGGACGTTGTGTTTAGAAAATAAACGTCTCAATGTCTCTGAAACTCCCGCAACATACGGAATGACCACTGGTCTGGGTCTGGGTTCCTTCTTTTCACCTGATGGCTGGCTGGAGTCCTGTTTGGGTTTCTTCTCTGCTTTCAGGAAGGCCCAGTTAGGATATCCACATTTCTCTAGAGCCTGTTTTGTGTGTGATTTCTCCTTCTGTCTGGCTGCTGAGTTAGTGGGGACGCTGTCTGCTCTGTGATACAGAGTCCTGATGACTCCTAACTTGTGCTCCAGAGGGTGATGGGAGTCAAACTGTAAATACTGGTCTGTGTGGGTGGGTTTGCGGTACACCTCAGTTTGCAAATGTCCTCTATCAGAAACTGAGACCTCACAGTCCAAGAAAGCCAGCCTGTCATTTTTTACATATTCTCATGTAAACTTGATATTATCCACAGAGTTGATGTGATCAGTGAAATTTTGGACTTCCTGAGATTTAATTTTAAATTAAATTAAAATTCTGTATGTTGCAGGAGTTTCAGAGAAATTGATACATTCATTTTCTAAACATAATGTCCCAGAGGCTTTTAAACCCCCAAATACGTTGTACATTACGGCAAAGACTGGTTCATCCCAAAGATCCAGTCCCCTGGCACAAACAGAGTGAGCAAGTTGCTTAATATGTTGTTTAAAATGCATACAATTTAAAACTGGTCGTGGAACACTGGACCAGCTCTACACCCTCAGCAGGGTCCTGGAGGGCGCGTGGGAGTTTGCCCAACCAGTTTACATGTGCTTTGTGGACTTGGAAAAGGCATTTGACCGCGTCCCTCGGGGGGTTCTGTGGGGGGTACTCCGGGAGTATGGGGTACCAGGCCCATTGATATGGGCTGTTAGGTCCCTGTACGACCGGTGTCAGAGCTTGGTCCGCATTGCCGGCAGTAAGTCAGGCTCGTTTCCAGTGAGAGTTGGACTCCGCCAAGGTTGCCCTTTGTCACCGATTCTGTTCATAACTTTTATGGACAGAATTTCTAGGCGCAGCCAAGGTGTTGAGGGGATCCGTTTTGGTGGCCTTAGGATCACTTCTCTGTTTTTTGCAGATGATGTGGTCCTATTGGCTTCATCAGGTCGTGATCTACAACTTTCACTGGAGCGGTTTTCAGCCAAGTGTGATGTGGCCAGGATGGGGATCAGTTCCTCCAAATCCGAGGCCATGGTCTAGAGCAGGAAAAGGGTAGAGTCCCCTCTCCAGGTCGGGGAGGAGGTCCTGCCCCAATTGGAGGAGTTTAAGTATCTCAGGGTTTTGTTCATGAATGAGGGAAAAATGGAGCGTGAGATCGATAGGCGGATAGGTGCAGTGTCCGCAGTGAAGCGGGCGCTGTACCGGTCTGTTAGAGAGATAAGAGATAAGAGATTTATTTATTAACATTGCACCAGTTAATTAATACAACGTGATTATGTAGCACAGTCGTCCAGAGAGGGAGAGTATGCAAGCTGCAGCATTTCCAAACACATGACATGTTCTTCTGCGCGGCCGCGCTCATCCGTCTCCGGATGAAGGTCAAACAGATATGGAAAAAGGAAAAACACAATAGGTATCATTTGTGATATTCAAAAAAAGAATCTATCAAAGATTGCCTTAAGACACTCTATGATAAAGTCCCAAAAACTCTATCAGCAATAAGCACAACCAGACAAGACATTGTTGCAGATTTGACGACATGCAAGGAGATCAAAAGAGTCTGTGAGCAGCAATCAGATAACACAGTTCAGCAGTTGTTAAGCTTGTTCCTCTGCCTGCGGGCGTGCTTGGGACCCTCACTATCTGGGGCTGGGCGCTTATGGAAAGCCAGGTGTGCCAAAGACTCGTGAAATTACATGCTACATCGACACGTTAATGACGTCTAAACAACGCGTTAACAACGCGTTAACGTGTTGTTTACACGTCAAATTCGCCTCGAAAAATGACGCGTAAACCACGTGTAAACAACGCATCAAAGACGCGTTGTTTACGTGTCATTGACGCGTCGAAATTTCACACGCATTTGATGCGTTATCAACGTGTTTATGTCCCTCTTGGGTAACTTCACTTCCTGACGGCTTCATTCGCGTCTCTTCTCATTGGCTGTCAGGTCCAGGGCTAAACCACTTCAGCAAAACAGAGGGGTGATTCCAAGGTCCAGGGCTAAAGCACTTTAACAACACCGTAAACAGACGGAGAAACTACATTTCTGCTTATATTTTACTTTTTAAAAAGCCAGATGTTTCTTTTACTGTTTAATGAAGTTATTAATAAATCATAACTAACCAAGATGGCGCCTATTGTCACGGGCTGCTGTCTAACTCGTCTCCTGAACTTTTTACTGCTGTTCATGTTCTGCCTTCTTTTCATCGACGATGCATCCTCGCTCCTGGTCTATGATCGCTCAACTCTTCTAAGTCTCCGAGACTCGCTGATCAACACACCGGCTACTGGCGAATATGGACATTTCAAGCCTCCTCCACCACCACCGTTCCTGGCTTCGATCCCAGCCTACCTACAACGCAACGCGACCACGCTGCCACGCAACAAGCGGCGCAGAAGACGCGGAACGAGGGCAGGCGTCCTGGTGAGATTTAAAAAGTATCTCTCGTCTCACAACACGCCGACGGCTGACTTACCTCCTGAATTCAGCGTCTTTGATGTCCGCCGTTCCTTCGCTCGTCGCCACAGAAGCCTTGTTGCTATCAATCATGTCGCCAGCGACCAGTATCCATCTTGCCCCCCGGTGTGGAAAACAGTGAAGCGAGGCAGCGTTAAACAACACCTCCGCCCGCTTGCTCGAGCTGAGAGTGACGTAACTGGCAGCGTTCCAGTACGTGCAGCATTGTTTAACGCCAGATCAATTACTAATAAAACTTTTATATTAAGTGATTTGATCTCAACTCATCGTCTGGATCTGTTTTTGATTACTGAAACCTGGCAGAAAACAGGAGACAACAGCTGCTTCTCTGAGCTTCTTCCAAATGGCTACTCCCACCTGAGCGCTCCGCGTGGGGCAGGAAAGGGGGGGGGCCTGGCTGCTGTGTTCAGTGATGCATTCAAGTACCGTTTGTTGCCTCAGAAAAACTATTCCAGTTTTGAAAGCATGATTTTTGTGCTGGAATCTGCTAAACCTATTTTGTGTGGCGTTTTTTATAGGCCCCCACAATACAATAAAAACTTTGTCAGTGAGTTTTCAGAACTACTGGCGGACTTGCTACCAAAGTTTGACTCTTGGCTTTTCTGTGGAGACTTCAACGTGCACACCTGCTGCCCAAGTAATCAGCTTGGATGTGAGTTTCAGAACCTCCTGGACTCTTTTAACCTGTCACAGTCGATCTCGGGGGCCACACACACCCTGGGTCATACACTGGATTTAATTATCTCCCACGGCCTTCAAATACCTGCTGTGGAGATCCTGGACACCTGTATCTCAGACCATTTTCCCATATTATTTGAATTTTTCACCACTCCTGCACCAAAGGCTATTCTCCCAGCACGTTTCTGCCGCTCCATCAACCCATTAACTCCAAATGAGTTTACTGATGCCTTTAAGAGCACTGAATTTTGCTCTGCTGTCAGCCTGAACCCATCTCTACATCCTGAGGACTTCATCAGCTCCTTCCATCACACCTGCACAACGATCTTGGACTCCATCGCTCCTCTCAAACAGGCATCTTCAAAAAACAGACCATCACCATGGCTCAACGAAACGACGCGAGCTCTTCGACAACGTTGCAGACAAGCAGAGCGAAAATGGAAGCGTGACCGGCTTCATGTATCTCAGGGAATACTGAGAGACTGTCTCTGTGAGTATGATAACGCTGTGAAACAGGCCAAGTCACAGTACCTCTCCAACTTAATCTCCACCAGCTCCAACCGGCCGAGGACGCTTTTCAGCACACTCCAGTCTGTCATCAATCCATCTGTCGATGTTCTGAAAACTGCCACACAGTCTACCTGTGATGACTTTCAGAGCTATTTTGTCAACAAAATAGACTCTATCAGACAGAACATTGTCAGTTCATCCAACACCATCCTGTCATGTACCTCTACAATAACCACTGCTGTTTTTGACCAGTTTGATCTCGTCTCACTGCCTCAACTCACCAAGGTGGTTCAGCAGATGAAACCAACAAACTGTTCTCTGGACATCATTCCCTCTAAAATGTTCAAACAATGCTTTGATGTAATTGGTCCTTCTGTTTTGTCATTTATCAACAGCTGTCTAACTTCAGGTTATGTGCCATCTGCTTTCAAACATGCTGTGGTCAGGCCTCTTCTAAAAAAACCAGGCCTAGATCCTACAGCTCTCTCTAATTTCAGGCCAGTTTCCCATCTGTCATTTCTATCAAAGGTCCTAGAAAAGATTGTTTTTATTCAACTTCAATCTTTTCTAGAACTCAACAACCTGTTTGAAAAATTTCAGTCAGGTTTTCGAGCTCGTCACAGCACTGAATCTGCACTGCTCAAAGTACAGAATGACATTCTTCTGTCTCTGGATGCAAAAAACCCTGCTCTGCTGGTGATGTTAGACCTCTCAGCAGCTTTTGACACCGTCGACCATCAGGTACTAATCAACCGCTTGTCTCAGCAGGTTGGCCTCCAGGGAGCTGTGCTTGAGTGGTTCAAATCTTACCTGTCTGGGAGAACTTTCTCTGTCATGATAGGCGATCTGTCCTCCTCTTCATCAACCCCTCTGACCTCCGGCGTACCACAGGGATCTATTCTAGGGCCAGTCCTCTTCTCTCTTTACATGCTGCCATTAGGATCAATCATCACACGTCATAACCTGTCTTTTCACATGTATGCAGACGATTTACAAATCTATCTGCCAGTCACTCCCAACCCCTCACTCAGTTCAAACACTCTTGTCAACTGCTTAAATGACATTAAGCACTGGCTCTCTCAAAACTTCCTCCACCTAAACACAGATAAAACTGAATGCATTTTGTTTGGTGCACCTGATGACACCAGCAACATCCTTCCCAGTCCCAGTGTTGGTTTTCCCCTCCCCCACTTCAACTCGGTGGTCAGAAATCTTGGAGTGCAGTTTGACTCCAATTTAAAGTTTGATAAACAGATCAGTTCTGTTGTCAAGACCAGCTTTTTCCAACTCCGTCTGCTCTCCAAAGTCAAGTCATTTCTTAGTCGTGGTGATCTGGAGAAGGCCATCCATGCCTTTGTGACCTCCAGACTTGACTATTGTAATGCTTTGTATCTTGGCATTAATCAATCCTCCATCTCCCGTTTACAGCTTGTACAGAACTCTGCCGCGCGCTTTTTGACCAACACACGAAAATATGAACACATCACTCCTGTCCTGTCCTCTCTACACTGGCTCCCAGTTCAGTTCAGGATACAGTTCAAGTTGCTGCTGTTTGTTTTCAAAGCTCTGAATGGACTTGCTCCCCTCTACATCTCAGAACTTCTGAAAGTCCATCAGCCTGGCAGGGACCTACGATCTGCCAGTCAACACCTGCTGGAGGTGCCTCGCTCGAGGTACAAGCAATGGGGAGACCGGTCATTTTCTGTTGCCGGCCCAAAAGCCTGGAACAGCCTCCCCCTTGAGCTGCGTGCCACCTCCGATCCGACTCTGTTCAAAACCAAACTGAAGACCCACTTGTTCAAAAAAGCTTTCAGTGTGTAACTTTTATTATTTTGTATTTTAGTATGTAGCATCTTTATTTCAATTGCATTTTTATTTCACTTGTTCAAAAAAGCTTTCTGTGTGTAACTTTTATTACTTGTGTTATTTTAGTATGTAGCATTTTTTATTTCCATTGCCTTCTTTTATCGCTGTGGTTTCTTATTCTATTTTCATTGATCTATTGTTCCCGTTTATTCTTCTTTTTATCCTGTTAAGCACCTTGGTCAATGCAAGGCATTGTGGAAGGTGCTATACAAATAAAGTTTATTATTATTATTATTATTAAATCTAATAAGTGTTTATTTAACCTGTTTCTGTTTCCTATTTCTGACCAACGGCTTATATGTAAAGTAATATAAGTGTAAAATGTTTTTATACTAATGTGAAAAAATGTAACGTCACATAGTTAGATATGTAAAGTAATAATATACATATACATACATACTATATATATATATATTTATATATATAAACATATAGTCACATCATAATTTACACCTTATGTTTGCGTGTAAATACAATGGCGCCGTCCGTGTATTTTCTCACTTTACTTGTAGTTTAAAAATTATAAAAACTAAAGAGCCTACAGTATTTTTACAGTCATTTTACAGTTAAAATAAATGTATCCAAAAAAAAAAAACTAGTGTCACAAATAATCGCCTCCTATTTCTGACCAACGGCTTATATGTAAAGTAATAAAGATAATTATTTTCTTTGTCAAAGACTCTTCAAAATGTTTTTATTCAACAGTTAAAAAATGTAACGTCACATAGTTATATATGCAAAGTAATATACATATATAAATATATATATATATATATATAATAAATATATATATATATATATA
>JBBPBX010016423.1:0-12335 GCA_038048925.1 Garcialebias charrua
CTCAACATTAGCCTTAGCAGAACCAAACTGTACTTAAAGAACATGCGCAGCACCAAACATTGCGGTTACATACCACTGACGTCTTCTAATTCTCTGTCAAGCTCCTCTTTCGTAGGTGTAGTAGCGGTGGTGTGTGGGCTCGCGTTGGTGTTCCAGCTGTGCGAACAAACTCCTTAGTCGTAGACTTTTTTTGCTGACAAATGTAGCGACTATCCTGCAAAGTCGCTGAAGTGGTTTTTGACGCGCGAGCTGATCGTGACGTAAATTCAAGCTGTAGTTCCAATATTTTATTTGTCGATATTCCAAGCAAAAACAGTGTACAAAAAAGCAGCATAAAAGAGAGGGGCAACGGCCCGTCTGATTCTAGCAGTAAAAACCAAGAAGAGCTTAGTGGTCAGCAAAAAATAGACCTTCCCCATCACCCACTCAAACCATAGTGACTCCTGGCTCCTCTCCAGTAATCTATATTCCCTAATAACACCACGTGATCCCATACTACCCTTGTCCATAACAAAACTCAATAGGGTTTGTTTGTCAACAACTTAATTAACATAATCACCTTTATTGATCAGAATTCAATCAGTGAAGAGGAATCTGTTAATTACATGGAAAATCAATACCACAACAAATTAATACTCATAAAGGAGACCAAAGTTATCTGAAATTTTATTACATAAATATTAAAGCTACTATATGTAACTTTTCTAACAATATATTTTTAACATATTTCTTCACTCTGTCACTAGATTGATGTTAGAGAGGTAATCTCTGAAAAAAACTAAAAAAAATATTGTCCCCTTGCTTCTCCAGGTGGTAAATAAGCATTTCTAAAAAGAAAAAGTGACCCGCCATTTTCCAGCCAATAAAAACAAAGTTTGTAACCAGCCAATAAAAACAGAGCTTGAATTTGAATCAGCCAATAGCCTATATGCCACGGGGGGGCGTGACGTACTTCCGGCAAAATGCAACACCTACCCGCCACTTCCGGTTCCCATCCACCTCCGTTGTTGCTAGCGTTAGCTCCTAGTAGCAAACCATGACAACGAGCCGAAACGGGAAGCGGCCGCGCGCTACCGGCACTACACGTGAGTACCGTTGTGTCCGCCCACCGGTGGGAACAGCTGTTCCGCGGGGGGGTTTCGGCGAACATTTATCGCGGCTATCCGTAGGGGGAACGTCGCCATAATTTTATATGGTTTTATATGTGTATAGAGTTGTTATTGGTGTGTATGCTGATGTTTTATTAATTGTATTTAGTCATTTATGTTCGTGTCTTTCCCGCTAACCGGAAGTGCGCCGTCTGTGTAATGACCGCGGAGGTGCTGGAACGGAAGTCCGTGGCATATAGGCTATAAAAACAGAGCTTCAATTTGAATTTCAACAGACCACGGGGGGGCAGAGCCATATATGGCTCTGAGGGGGAGGGATCAAAATGCTTTGCTTGTTGAAATTTTTTCCAAGTGCTGATGTTCTACAGAAACTGCAGACTTCACCTTTAATCAAACTGAGAATCAACAACCAGAATAAACAAGAAAACAAAATAAATTATAATAATTTGTAGAACAACAAGTTTTAAAAGTAGCAAATTAATGATGAACAATCTAAACAAAACTTATTCAATCAAGGTTTGATTATGTTTTATGGTAATGAGCATGCATCAGGATCTTTTATTGTCATATTTAGACCATTGTCGACTCAGCTGTGTGTTAAACCTTCAGAAATAAACACTTTCAGCTGCAAACTGCATCCAACAAAACTTTCCTGAACGTGTCTTGTGGTCGCTGCTGCTCCTACCTGTTGTGTGCAGGTGTATCTGAGGTTTCCAGGTGATGTCCAGCAGTCTGCGCTGACGATCGATCTCTTCCTCGTACTGGACGATGGTTTTTTCAAACTCTGTGAATATTTCTTCAGCAGCAGCAGTTAGTCGCTCGCTGATAAACTCTCTCAGAGACTGAACTGAAGACATTGTTGCTGCACACACTCAAACATTCACCGCTCACACACAGACAGCCACACAGAGCTAACTATGCTAACGCCTTGTTGACTTCCGCTGGTGTCACACTGTGAAGCTCCGGCAGAAACTGCCTATTTCCTCTTTCTGAACCAACGGTTGAAATGAAAACAGAATAGCAATTGATGCGAGTTGGCACTAAGCTTAATTACTTGATAAAAAAAAATCCTCTTCTACCAGATTTCACATTTTAACATCTTAGTTTATCTGCAGCTTGTTGATAAAACTTGATACTGATTCTACAGTAGGAACATAGAGAGGACACTGTCATTTTCCAACAAGTGGGTCTTTATTTCTTTCTGATACTAAACATATTCAAATAAAACATTTAGCTATTCAAAAAATACTAATAATCACATAAAAAATGACCCGACTGAACATTGCTGGATTGTTACCGGGATTGTTGAGCATGAACTTTGACCTTTCCATTGGGTGTTTTAGGACTATAGTTTAATGAACTTCTGACTCCAACTTGTCAACTCTGAGTTTTAGCAATCTCCAAAGTCTGAGAAAGTTACAAGATTCACAAGATAATACCTTCTCATGTGTCTGATAAAAAATATTTTTTTAAATAAACCTTGTTCCACTGGACTGACAGGAGAACGGTCTTTAACCTGAATTCTCATGTGATGTGGTGTTTACTTTTGATTTCAATGTAACTTTTCTATGAGGTAAAAGTAAAAGGCTTATTTGGTGTGAGTTTTCATGTGGTTTATGAAACTTCGTCTAGCTCTGTAACTTTTTCCACAGGTCTCACATGAGAAAGGCTTTTTAACTGTATGAGTTCTCATGTGTCTGATTAAAAGAACATTTCGAATAAAACCTTTTCCACATGTCTCACATAAGAAAGTCTTCTCACCTGTGTGAGTTGTCATGTGGCATTTTAAATTTCTTTTTTCACTGTAACATTTTCCACAGGTCTGACATGAGAAAGGCTTCTCACCTGTGTGAGTTCTCATGTGTCTAATTAAATTAGAGTTATCATTAAAACGTTTTCCACAGGTCTGACATGAGAAAGGCTTCTCACCTGTGTGAATTCTCATGTGTTTTATTAAAAAAAAATTCTGATTAAAACTTTTTCCACAGGTCTGACATGAGAAAGACTTTTCCCCTGTGTGAGTTCTTATGTGTCTAATTAAATAAAGCTTTCGTTTAAAACTTTTCCCACAGGTCTGACATGTGAATGGTCTTTCACCTGTGTGATTTCTCATGTGAGCTCTTAAATTATATTTGTTTCTTAATTTTTTTCCACATGTCATACACAGTACAGACATTTTTTTGTCTATCTTTATGTTTGGACAGTCCCCATTGTCACCATAACTTCCTGTTTGTAGATTTGTCTTGTTTAGTTTCGGCTCTTCATCTCTGCAGGATCCTGGCTCTACATTCCTGCTTCTTTCCTCATCTTGGTTCTCCACTTTAGGAGAGTTTTGTGAAAGAAGCTGGTCCCTGGGGTTTGGTTCCAGTTCCCACTGGTTTATTTCATTAAAATCAGGAGTTATCATACAGGTTTCAGTCTCCGGCTCCACTTTTATCTCTAAAAATTCTGGTTCATCCTTGGGAGGTTCTGGTGTCCCCTGTTTCTCTTGATTGTGTAGAAAATTGTGATCCTCATGGTACTTCATCATCTGTGAAGATTCTGGTGCTTCATGGTCCTCTTTTATTTTTGGAGATTTTGCTTCTTCTTGGTCCTCTTTCATCTGTGGAGGTTCTGGTTCTTCTTGGTCCAAACTGGAGTTCCTCTCCTGGTTACAGAGCTGCTGCTCAGTGAGAATATTTTCCTCCTTCCAGATATGCTGTGGGAGTTCTGCAGACAGACAAAGGAAAGTAATAATTATTGTTACTGTAAGAAATCATACTTCACTTTAATTATTTTATTAATTCAAATATGGTTTGAAAGTTGCAGCTTGAGGTGATCACAGCTTGGCAGGTACTGAGACCACACCTTTCCTAAAACCTTCTGGGATACTCTGATGCATGCTCAATAATCCAGGTAGAAAAATCTAAAAAAGCTAAGTCTGGTCCTCTGGACATTCAAAAAACAAAACAAAACAAAGCAAAAAAAAAAAAACTGTAGAAACGTTTCGTCTTTCGTCCGAAAGACTTCCTCAGTCTGAGACGCTGTGTTCAGCTCAGTCTTATAAATAGCACCTTTCCACAGTGGATCAACCAGTTGGCTGATGACAGCCGAAACCAGTTGCTCACATGATCAAGGAGGACCATCAGCATGGTGGTGAAATGCTGATGGTCCTCCTTGCTCATGTGAACAGCTGGTTTCAGGCTGTCACCAGTCAACTGGTTGATCCACTGTGGGAGGGTGCTATTTATAAGACTGAGCTGAACACAGCTTCTCAGACTGAGGAAGTCTTTCGGACGAAAGATGAAACGTTTCTACAGTTTTTTTTATTTGATTTGTTTTTTTGTTTTTGTTTTTGAATGTCCAAAGGACCAGACTTAGCTTTTTTAGAGCTTCTGGGATACTGTCCGTCTGTTCTGAGATTAGAAAAGTGAAGCTGAAAATTTGGTGGCTGAAGAAAGGAAAATGAAGGGTCATGTTTCTTGTTTTTATAACTGATGAATTATTATCAGTGCAGTAAAGTTGAAACAAAAAAATTGTGTTTTGATTGTGTTGATCTTTATTTCCTTCCTTTTGATTTTGTGGCAGAGCACATTTATTAAGCAAATGTTAGATTTATACACACTTTTAATATAAATTCGAAGGAAAAAAGTTTTTAAGTGTTAATCTTGTTGTTAAAGTCCTTCTATGCATGCTCCCACTGCCATTTGGCAGTCAAAGGGTTTTCGGCACAACACCGGCCCACATTTGCGAGTTGTCAGCGGTGACACATAATAGATGCGACATATACGGCAAAGCAACATATTTATGGATTTTTCCACTTTATTAGACAAATATGGACTGATGTGACTTATAGGGCAGTGCGACATGCACGGCAGAAAATACGGTAAATAATGTCACCGTAGTAAATGGAGGGAAGGAAAGTCACAGTTACAAGGCGTTTCCTAGTATTCAGTTAGACAGGATCTATTTCTGAAAAAGAAACCCAGTTTAACTTTCAGTTTCTTTACCAAGTTTTCCATGTGGAGCTTAAAAGAGAGATGTGAATCGACCAAGATACCCAAATATTTGTAGGAACCAACAAATTCAATAGAGTTTGTTTGTCAACAACTTAATTAATATATTCACCTTTATTGATCAGAACTCAATCAGTGAAGAGGAATCTGTTAATTACATGGGAAATCAATACCACAACAAATTAATATTCATGCAAAGGAGACCAAAGTTATCTGAAATTTTATTACATAAATATTTAATCAAACTGAGAATCAACAACCAGAATAAACAATAAAACAACATAAATAATAATAATTTGTAAAACAACTAGTTTTACAATTAGTAAATTAATGAAGAAACACTTATTAAACAACACTTATTCAATCAAGGTTTGATTCTCCTTTTTTTTACTCTTTATTTAACTTTTTACATTTTTACAATGACACAAATAACACACTGAGCTAGGGGCACTGATACTTGGTTTGAAAAAAAAAAGAATGTCAATAATACAAGATGTTGTACATAGTTATAGGGNGGAGCCCTTTCATGAAAAACACGGATTACTGTCCTCTGAGTTTCTAAACAAAACCGTCCGGTCTCTGTGACCCGAGACTGCACCTTTGACACAGCAGTGAACACAGTTTAAACTCTTACAGAATAACACAGCTTAAAAGCACACATCATGAAAATGACAAAAGTTATTCTTTTGATCACATCAGCCTAAAATCAAAGATAGAAATAGTCTCTTTTTGGTGACTATGTTATCAGATTATAGCTAAATGAATGATTTTGTAGTAAATGTCTTGCTTTACTGAGAGGTCAGTAAAGGTCATCACTGGACAGTTCAAAAACCTTAATTTGACCCTGGGTAGGTCCACTACACCATGAACAAACTGTGAGAAGTTTGGAGTTATAACGCCTAACGTATTGAACGCCTTTTTGATTTTATCATGTCCTGGACGACTGAGAATCTTCACCAGCATATTGGTTGGGAGGTGTATTTTGTCAATTTACATACAGTGTTGTGTCTTCTGTCAGAGACCTCAAGGGAACCCCCTACTGTTAAGGTGTGATCTGTCAATTTACATGTACTGTATGTGTTACCTCAGCTTGCAATTTATTTACATATGATGGTGCGTGGTTCTGTTATAAACCCAAACTCTCACAGTTTGTTTTCAGTGAATTAAAAAAGCCTCCTGGATAGGAGTCGAAACGTTTTCTGCAACAAATAAAGTCCAGTTGATCTTGTATTGAACGCCTTTTTGATTTTATTATGTCCTGGACGACTGAGAATCTTCACCAGCATGTATCAGGATCTTTTATGGCCATATTTTTTTTAAATTAAATTTATTCATTTTAAAATATAACACAAAAAAACAATCACAAATGTGACTATACAATATTAAGAAATAAAATGAAGGGTGGCAGAATGAAGAGAAAATCTTATTATATCTGCCCCCTTTTACTAAAAGTCAATTCAAACAATAAAATCATCAACAAATAACATAATAAAAATAACTCATAATCGTAATCGTCAAATTACAAACTAACACACACAAAAAAAACAATTCATATATATCCCTGTAATAATTTTGTTTTGATTAATTTCTTAAATATAAATAATGAAGCAGCATTTTTAATTTCAGTATCCAAAACATTCCACAAACCAATTCCCTGAATTGAGGTTGATCGACCCCTCGAACTGGTTCTGTATTTAGGTTTAACAAAAATGTCTTCTCCCTTTAGATTATAACAGCTTTGACGTTTAACAAAAAGTATTTGAATATTAAATGGCAATTCTTCTTCATGAGCTCTATACTGTACATGACTAACAGAATATTGTAATCCACCAAGTCACTGAATTTTAACAACTTCAATTGGTGAAACAGTGTGCTAGATGGGTGACAATAACTTTTTCTGGTAATTATTCTTATAGCTCTTTTCTGTAACAAAAAAACAGGTTCCGTGAAAGTTTTACATGCTTTACCCCAGATCTCAACACCATCAATCATAAATGGAATATCAACAGTTTTTTTTTACCAAATATCATATACCGGTATTTAGTTTTATCTAAATTAAATGACAATTTATTTAGATTAAACCAATTTTGTATTTTTGCTAATTCTATCTTCATAAACTCAAAGATCTGTGTAATATCAGAGTCAGAGTCAGAGAGTCTTTATTGTCATTTGCACCGCATGTGGTACATGAGATGAAAACGAGATTATGTACACGAGGTCCCAGTTACATCCAACAACAAATGAAAGAGAAAAACAGTAATAACATCGAGAACTAACTAAGAAAAACATCAACTAGTAATACACTAAGCCTAATATAGTGGGAATAAACAGCAGCACGAACATGAGTTTGTATGAGCAGATGGTCACAGATGGTCACAGATGAACACAGCAACAAGAAAACATATCAGCATCACCATGATGTGATATTTTGCAGTGTTTATTTTAATTTTATTTTTATTTATTCATGAGTCTAACAGCCTCAGGGTAGAAGCTGTTCCTCAGTCTAGTGGTTCTACACTTGATGCTCCTCAACCTCCGTCCTGAGGGGAGTGGGGCAAAGAGTGAGTGTGCTGGATGAGTGAGGTCTTTCATGATACAGGTGGCTCTTTTCCTGCATCTAGAGGTGTAAATGTCTGTGATGGTGGGGAGACTGACCAAAACTATGATAAAAATATCTATGATAAAAATATCATGACCAAAACAAAAAAAAGTTGTATCATCAGCAAAAAGGATACATTTGAGAAGTACTGACACCTTAACCAAGTCATTAACATACTGATTAAATAACTTAGGTCCAATGATAGAGCCCCGAGGGACTCCACATGTAATATTACAGAGGTTGGATCTTGCATCATTTATTTACACAAATTGTTTCCAGTTACTGAGATAGTTAGTTACCCACTGCAATGCTGGTCCTCTCACAACATATTTACTCAATCTGTCGATGAGAATGGTATGATCCACAGTATCAAAGGCCTTTTTCAGATCAACAAAAATCCCAAGACAATATTTTTTTGATCAACAGCTGTAGTAAACTGTTCAACTAATTCCATTATAGCATTTGACGTATAAGTCTTTGCTCTGAAATCATACTGACTGTTACTTAAAATGTTATGTTTATCAATGAATTGGTTTAATCCATCCATCCATTTTCGTCCGCTTATCCGGGGTCGGGTCGCGGGGGTAGCAGCCTAAGTAGGGAGGCCCAGACTTCCCTCTCCCCAGCCACTTGGAGCAGCTCCTCTGGGGGAATCCCAAGGCGTTCCCAGGCCAGCCGAGAAACATAGTCCCTCCAGCGTGTCCTGGGTCTTCCTCTGGGTCTCCTCCCGGTGGGACATGCCCGGAACACCTCACCAGGGAGGCGTCCAGGAGGCATCCTAACCAGATGCCCGAGCCACCTCAACTGGCTCCTCTCGATGTGGAGAAGCAGCGGCTCTACTCCGAGTCCCTCCCGGATGACTGAGCTTCTCACCCTATCTCTAAGGGAGAGTCCAGACACCCTGCGGAGAAAACTCATTTCAGCCGCTTGTATCCGAGATCTCGTTCTTTCGGTCATAACCCAAAGCTCATGACCATAGATGAGGGTGGGAACGTAGATCGATCGGTAAATTGAGAGCTTTGCCTTTTGACTCAGCTCTCTCTTCACCACGACAGACCGGTACAGCGCCCGCTTCACTGCGGACGCTGCACCTATCCGCCTATCGATCTCACGCTCCAGTTTTCCCTCATTCGTGAACAAGACCCGAGATACTTAAACTCCTCCACTTGGGGCAGGACCTCCTCCCCGACCCGGAGAGGGCATGCTACCCTTTTCCGGCTCAAGACCATGGCCTCGGACTTGGAGGAACTGATCCTCATCCCGACCGTATCACACTCAGCTGCAAACCGCTCCAGTGAAAGCTGTAGATCACGACCTGATGTGTGAGCAGCTGGTTTCGGCTGTCATCAGCCAACTGGTTGATTCACTGTGGGAGGGTGCTATTTATAAGACTGAGCTGAATACAACTTCTCAGACTGAAGAAGTCTTTCGGATGAAAGACGAAACGTTTCTACAGTTTTTTTTGCTTTGTTTTGTTTTTTGAATGTCCAGAGGACCAGACTTAGCTTTTTTAGATTTTTCTACCTGGATTATTGAGCATGCATCAGGGTAATTACAAATAATTTTTCTAAGATTTTTGAAAACTGTGGTAGTAAGGATATTAGTCTGTAGTTGTTAAATAGGCTTTTATCACCATCTTTAAAAAGAGGAACCACCTTTGCCACTTTCATATTATCTGGAAATTTTCCAGTTGAAAAGGATAGATTACAAATATAAGTGGATGGTTCAATGACATGACTCATTATATCTTTTACAAATTTAATATCCATATCAACACAGTCTTTAGAACGTTTATCAGAAAATGTTTTAACAACATTCATTATTTCTTCTTTATTTGTTTCCTTAAGAAGAATATTGTTAGTACTGCTAATGATCGAGTGATTCACTTTATTATTTACTTTTGGAATTTTAGCTGCAAGACTTGGACCCACATTAACAAAATATTGATTAAAACCATTTACAATTTAATTTTCGTCATAGATGTCCTCATTATTATTTACAAAATGTTGTGAAATGCCAGTCTTTGATTTATGATTTGATATGAGTTGCTCCCGGTAGGTCTGGATGGCGCCTTGCAAGGCAGGCTACCACTACCGGTGTATGAATGTGTGAATTAATGGGTGGATGGCTGGTATTGTAAAGCACTTTGGGGCTCCTCACAGGGGGCTAGAAAGCGCTATATAAATAAGCTCCATTTACCATGATTCTTCAAGACATTGTTCATTACTCTCCAAGTTGCTTTAGTATCTCACCATTACTTTTATCCAATAATTCACCGTAATATTCCTTTTTGCATTTTCTTATAATACTTATTAACTTATTTTTATACCTCTTATACGTTTCTACAGGTTCTTGTGTTCTAGATCTCAAAAAACACGAGTACAAGTTCGGTAGTTCTTTTTTTTGCAGGCATTTCTCAGTCCTTTTGTAATCCATGGTTGGTCAAAGTTGATGTTCCTAGTAAAGCTTTTTTGCACACAGTTTCTTTCGTAAAGAGTTTGCAAAAGGTTCAGAAACTCATCATATGATGTTTTCACATCACCAACATACACTTTTTCCCAATTTTGTTTACCCAAGTCGTAAATTAGTCTATCCATAGCTATTTTAGATATGTTAATTACTTTTTCTTTTAATTAACTGCTTTAATGAAGGTATGATCAGTAAATGATCGCTTAGATCTGAAATATCAGAAACAAGAATACCACCTAACAGATCCCCATGATAATTTGTGAAGATATTATCTATAATAGTGGCACTATGATTGTGATTCTTGTAGGCTCTGAAATTAATGGATACAGATTTAAGTTATACATAGAATTAATGAAGGTGTTGAAATTATTTGCTTCCGTTATATTTCCTAAATCTATATTGAAGTCCCCACATAAAAAAAAAAAAAACATGTCGACTCAGCTGCGTCATAAACCTTCAGAAATAAACACTTCAGCTGCAAACTGCATCCAACAAAACTTTCCTGAACGTGTCTTGTGGTCGCTGCTGCTCTTACCTGTTCTGTGCAGGTGTGTCTGAGGTTTCCAGGTGATGTCCAGCAGTCTGCGCTGACGATCGATCTCTTCCTCGTACTGGACGATGGTTTTTTCAAACTCTGTGAATATTTCTTCAGCAGCAGCAGTTAGTCGCTCGCTGATAAACTCTCTCAGAGACTGAACTGAAGACATTGTTGCTGCACACACTCAAACATTCACCTCTCACACACAAACAGACATGAACAGAGAGAAACACACAGAGCTAACTATGCTAACGCTGAGCACCTTGTTGTCTTCCGCTGGTGTCACACTGTGAAGCTCCGGCAGAAACTGCATACTTCCGCTTTCTGAACCGACATGAAAACACTAAACTTAATTACTGTACTTGATTTAAAAAAAATCCTCTTCTACCAGATTTCACATTTTAACAGCTTAGTTTATCTGCAGCTTGTTGATAAAACTTGATACTGATTCTACAGTAGGAACATAGAGAGGACACTGTCATTTTCCAACAAGTGGGTCTTTATTTATTTCTGATACTAAACATATTCAAATAAAATATTTAGCTATTCGAAAAATACTAATAATCAAATAAAAAATGACCTGACTGAACATTGCTGGATTGTTACCGGGATTGTTGAGCATGAACTTTGACCTTTCCATTGAGTGTTTTAAGACTATAGTTTAAGGAACTTCTGACTCCAACTTGTCAACTCTGAGTTTTAGCTGTCTGATAAAAAATATTTTTTTTTAATAAACCTTGTTCCACTGGACTGACAGGAGAACGGTCTTTAACCTGAATTCTCATGTGATGTGGTGTTTACTTTTGATTTCAATGTAACTTTTCCATGAGGTAAAAGTAAAAGGCTTATTTGGTGTGAGTTGTCATGTGGTTTATGAAACTTCGTCTAGCTCTGTAACTTTTCCCACAGGTCTCACATGAGAAAGGCTTTTTAACTGTATGAGTTCTCATGTGTCTGATTAAAAGAACGTTTAGAATAAAACCTTTTCCACGTCTCACATAAGAAAGGCTTCTCACCTGTGTGAGTTGTCATGTGGTCTTTTAAATTATCTTTTTAACTGTAACATTTTCCACAGGTCTCACATGAGAAAGGCTTCTCACCTGTGTGTTCTTATGTGTCTAATTAAATTAGAGTTATCGTTAAAACGTTTTCCACAGGTCTGACATGAGAAAGGCTTCTCATCTGTGTGAATTCTCATGTGTCTAATTAAAACAACTTTCTGATTAAAACATTTTCCACAGGTCTCACATGAGAAAGGCTTCTCACCTGTGTGAATTCTCATGTGTCTGATTACATCAAATTTCTGATTAAAACTTTTTCCACAGGTCTGACATGAGAAAGGCTTCTCACCTGTGTGAATTCTCATGTGTTTAATTACATAATATTTCTGATTAAAACTTTTTCCACAGGTCTGACATGAGAAATACTTTCCCCCTGTGTGAGTTCTCATGTGTCTAATTAAATAAAGCTTTTGTTTAAAACTTTTCCCACAGGTCTGACAAGTGAATGGTCGATCACCTGTGTGAGTTCTCATGTGAGCTCTTAAATTATATTTGTTTCTGAATTTTTTTCCACATGTCATACACAGTAAAGACATTTTTTTGTCTATCTTTATGTTTGGACGG
>JBBPBX010016423.1:12679-48177 GCA_038048925.1 Garcialebias charrua
TTCCTCCTTCCAGATATGCTGTGGGAGTTCTGCAGACAGACAAAGGAAAGTACTGATTATTGTTACTGTAAGAAATCATACTTCACTTTAATTATTTGATTAATTCAAAGATGGTTTGAAAGTTGCAGCTTGAGGTGATCACAGCTTGGCAGGTACTGAGACCACACCTTTCCTAAAACCTTCTGGGATACTGTCTGTCTTTTCAGAGACTGAAAAAGTGAAGCTGAAAATTTGGTGGCTGAAAAAGGAAAATGAAGGGTCATGTTTCTTGTTTTTAGAATTGATGAATTATTATCAGTAATGCAGTAAAGTTGAAACAAAACAATTGTGTTTTAATTGCGTTGATCTTTATTTCCTTCCTTTTGATTGTGTGGCAGAGCACATTTATTAAGTAAATGTTAGATTTATACACACTTTTAATATAATTTTGAAATAAAAAAGTTTTTAAGTGTTAATATTGTTGTTAAAGTCCTTCTATGCATTAGCCTGGTTGAAACCATACCCTGTGCTTCACTTCGCTTCACACAAGGGTCTGGAATTTTCCCATTGAAAACCGTTTCTTGCTGGAGGCGTTGGCCTCTGATTAGGAACAAAACCATTGGATAATTTGAACAGGGAAACCATTCTGCTCCCTCCCCTCAGCCACCCCCCTCTGCTGAAGTTCAGCAGCTGAACTTGACTGACAACTGCTCCGCCCCCTCTGCAGCGTTTCTCTTGCTGCGCAAATTCTGTGTTTATATCATATGTTATAAAACGTTTTAATACAATAAAATCAAACCATGGATCGCTGGTCCAGCTCACCAAAACACCAGAAAATCTGATGGGACTCGCTCAGCAACTAAAACCCGAGTTTATTTCTCGTGACAACCTGAGGCATTTCCGTGTTCATTTTACAGCAACGAATTGAGCCTGCTGTCTCTCTCATTTTACTCAGCAGGAGGGTGGAGGAGAAGGAGCGATTACTTAACTTTTGGGGGAAAAAACCAAAAGAAAACTCCAGATAAAGCCTCGGATATAGTCGCGCTTTGGTCCGCAAGCTGGAGCGCGCGTGCTGCGCGCGCACTGTGCATGCGTTTATAGTGTGGCACGGCAGCGCATGGCAAAGTGCTGTTCTTTTACTGACCAGCAGGTGGCAGTACCCTCTAAAACCTGTGCATATGTTGCAAGAAAGGGTGTAGAAGAAGAAATCTACCGTAGAAGAAGAACTGTTTGAAATCACACAACAAAAACAAATGGCTTTCCGCTCGCTCGGGGAATTTAAAACATTTGAATCACATAAAAAACATTCCTCCATGCGTCGCGACGCCGTTTCCACGACCACAGCGGCGCAGACAGTTGCAGATTCTGGCGTGAAGGCTGTCGGGGAGGTCCCTACCCGACCTGTCAATCAATTCGGCGCGCGCGCTAGGCTTGCGGAGCTTCAAAATTTGGGAGGTGCACGACCACGCGCGAAACCAACGCGCTGGCCAAAGCGCGGGGGCGGGGACGTCGCGTTTGCGTCACTTTGGCCGCGCGCCCTATGCGACGCGTCAACTATATCCGAGGCTTAAGGGATTAAGAAGGGGAAATTAATAAATTTGTGTCACATATCTGCATCGCTTTGCATCTTTTGAATGAGAACATGCCGCTGCTCGCTGACTGAGCGCTGGCAGAGCCTTTTATAGGGCTCTGCGCGCTGGGACAGGTGGGGGCGTGGGTTAGGGTCCAAAACTCCGCCCCTTCTGTTCTCTGATTGGTCCGAACAAAAATCTACTGGACAAATCCTTGTGGGCGGGTAAAGTCCCAGACTGTGCAGTGAAGGGAAATGAGAATTGAGCAGAGCTGTGCAGGAAGGCGAGGGCCAGGCTATCTATGCATGCTCCGGCTGCCATTTGACTGTCAAAGGGTTTTTGGCACAACACCGGCTCACATTTCCGAGTTGTCAGCGGTGACACATAAATAACACCATAACCTGATATACACTGCATCAAAACACACAATGAGATAACATAACACATTCAAACAATCCATGAAAGTCATTTGCAAATAGTGAAACAATCATCTTTTCATCCTTTTTTTTTTGTATTCCATTCATAGTCAGTCAGTCATAGGCCAGAGGTTACCTGCACTTAGACTAAAAATAGTCAGTCTGGTGGCGGTCCCATTGACAGCAACAGTCCTGTTCACCGGCCCCAGTAAGACCACTACAGTACTCTGAACTGTGACAGGAGATTTCTCTAGTTGTGGCTTCATTTTCCTTCTGGTCGTAAATATGGAGTATGCTTACATGTCTGAATCCACAGATTTTACATGAAAGGCGTTTTTTGCATTCTTTGCTGATGTACCCTGTGCACAGGCATCCAAAACAGACGCCATTTCTCATAAGAAATGAAATCTTCTCATTATGAGGTTTCCTTTCAAGCAGAGAGCATAACTCCAACTTGTGTCCACCTTTACAAAACAAACAAGTCTTAACATCAGTCTGATGGTCTTGAGCCTTAAATGAATTCCCTCTCTCAACAGCAGAAGTAGTGATGCCAAAGCTACTTCCTGTAGTTCGTAGGTGAGAAAAACGTTTCCCTCCATCTATGCTCTTGGCTGATGGATTTGTTGATGGAGCAGTATCGCTTAATTTTCCAAAGACAGGATCTGTAATAATTTTGACTTGACGCTCGGTAAAGAAGACAATGTCCATAAATGTTGCTCTTCAATGCTGCTTCTCCTGGATGTCACATGCTACTGTTCACCAGTTATCTTTCAACTTATATGGCAATCTTTTAATCCCAGCAAGCATATTAGCAGGTGTGTTCAATTCAGAAAGATCATGAACCTCCTCCATCGCATTACAACACCCACGTAAGAACAAACAGTATTCCCGAAGAGCTCTTCCATCTTCTGATTTAATCAATGGCCATGAATAAACTTTATTCAGGTAAGCAGATGCAATAACATGTCCATTTCCAAAATGCTCATACAGCATAGTCTTTGCTTTTACATATCCACCATTGAAGTTCCATGATTTGGTAGACTATAATATTTTATCAGTTATGTATAGGTCTCAAAATAATGCATTACCTTTAAATATCCAAATGCATTTTGTTAAAAGACAAAGTTGTTATAATTGTAAATGACTACTAAATTCTCCTTGTTCATTGGTCCAACAGTGACATCTAGTGGTTAATTTATGCTTTTATTTTCTAAAGAACGTTAGATTTTCCTTGTGTATTCTGTGGTTGCCTAGCAACATCCTGCGCGATGAGACTGCATTAGTTTATGAAGAAACCCAGAGAAAATCTTCAAAATAGCGCCCTCGGAAAGCAGAATGAGGTACAAATATATGTAATTGTGATTTGTGATAAGAAATGTTATTTGTTTATGTAAGAAGAAGTAGAACGTTGTGGTTTATCTGTTTAAAATTGAAACTGTAACGAGTTAAAGGACCCAATGTATTCTTTTGTGTATAACTGAACATTGATATGTTGGTTTTATACATGTCCAACGGTTCTGTCTGTATTATTTTGTTTTATACTACAGTTTTCACGGTGTAAATAAGAAGAAAAGTCAAGATTAAACTGCACCCGTTTGAAACTCCCTGCGTCTGGTTGTTCAATCCGAGAGGCAGCTACAGTGAAAACTCAATGCAAGAGACCAGATCTTTCTGCAGTGAAGCTAACAACACCGTCCCATCTGGAACTAAGCTATCTCCTCTCTCACCAATGATCTCTCACAGGCAAGATAAAACACATAAAGTTAAAATGGACGATCACAAGAACAAGCTCACAGCATAACTGAATTGACGTAATGTCAAGGGATAGTTAAAAAGTCTCTTGTGAATCCAAAGCAGTTACAGAATAAAATGTCACTTCCAAAAGAGGAAAAAGAAAATCCTGTTGACATGCTACTCAAGTCTAGTTCCAGAGAGAGAAAACTAACAGAAAAAGGCCAAGAGATGCACATTCAAGAGAACAACAAACGTGAGAAAGCGTTTCACAAAGTTTATGATTCTTGGAAGTGGGTAGCCACAGAAACTAGGGAAAAACTAAAGGCCCTCTGTACATTAGAAGAACTGAATGGTTTACAGGAAAGCATCCAAGCTACGTATGATGCTGTAAGACTGCAGTATGAACCCATTCTACGTAACAGTAACACCACAGCAGAGATTGTCAAAAAGATGGAAGCCTGTGTTACACTCACAAAAGAAATCTGTGACCTCATAAACAATCGTACAGAAACTATTGATAAAGACTATAATAGCTATCTTGAGAAAGAAAGAGTAAGACAAATATTAAACAAAAATGAATATGGATCTATCTTTGGTCACACTCAGACCGAAACCATACGCTCATCAAAGTCATCAAAGAGTTCAAGCAGACATTCCAGCTCATCTAGTACTAATAACAGCAAGGCAGATGCACAAGCAGAGCTTGCTGCTAAAGTGGAGCAATCAAAGGCCACAAAGGAAATTCAAGCACAGCAAGTACAGCTCCAAAAATTAGAAAATGAATGGAAACTTAAAGAGTCAAAAATGCTGTCAGAAATGAAGCAAATGGAAGTGGAAATGCACCAACAGCTGGAACAAGAAAGAGCAAAACTGCAGCGGTTAAAAGAAGAAAAGGAAATAGCTGTAGCAACAGCTCGTGTAAGAGCATATGAGGAATTTGAACACTATGGAAACAATGTAAAAATAGAAGATATTAATTACAGAACTAACCCTGTCTTCTCTAGAGATAAACCCTGCTTCAATCCAGATGCTACATCGTTTCAACCTTACCTATCAGCTCCTGAGGTGACAATAAATCCAGAGGCATCCAATCTAGCTGAAGCATTCGTCAGCTCATTAAGTATGAGTCGCTTGCCAGTCCCTGAACCCACAGTATTTAGTGGGGATCCTTTAAGGTTTACTGACTGGAAGATGTCATTCATGACTCTTATTGACAGAAAGCCCCTCCCAGCAAGTGAGAAGATGTTTTACCTCAAAAATTATCTTGCTGGAGAGGCACGCAAAGCTGTTGAAGGTTTCTTTTATCGAGACTCAAAGGGTGCATACACTGAAGCATGGAAAGTCCTACAAGACAGATATGGAAACGCGTTTATTATACAGAAAGCTTTCCGCGACAAGCTTACAAGATGGCCAAAGATAAACGCAAATGACTCACTTGCACTACGTGAGTTTGCTGACTTCCTCCAAGGCTGCAAAGAAGCAATTCCACATGTCAAGGGACTAGACATCCTCAATGACTGTGAAGAGAACCATAAATTGCTCAAAAAATTACCTGAATGGATTGTTCACAAGTGGAGTCGAATAGTTGTGGAAGAACTTGATGAATCAGGTGATTATCCAGATTTTAAATACTTCACAGAGTTTTTGAGCAAAGAGGCAAAAATAGCCTGTAATCCCATCACCTCATCGCTGTATGGAAATTTCAAGTTTGCAGATGATAGAACACCAAGAACCAAAACTTTCAACACAAATGCACAACAAAAAGAAAGGATGAACAACTTTTGTACAGTTTACTTATTTCATGATAGTTTTATGCAAACACATTCATTTAGTAGAGTTAAAAATTCTGTTCAGTTCATTCACTCTTCTTTATGTAGTATTACTTTGTTCATTCATTGTAACAGGATTTGGTGGGAGTGTAAATGACTACTAAATTCTCCTTGTTCATTGGTCCAACAGTGACATCTAGTGGTTAATTTATGCTTTTATTTTCTAAAGAACGTTAGATTTTCCTTGTGTATTCTGTGGTTGCCTAGCAACATCCTGCGCGATGAGACTGCATTAGTTTATGAAGAAACCCAGAGAAAATCTTCAAAATAGCGCCCTCGGAAAGCAGAATGAGGTACAAATATATGTAATTGTGATTTGTGATAAGAAATGTTATTTGTTTATGTAAGAAGAAGTAGAACGTTGTGGTTTATCTGTTTAAAATTGAAACTGTAACGAGTTAAAGGACCCAATGTATTCTTTTGTGTATAACTGAACATTGATATGTTGGTTTTATACATGTCCAACGGTTCTGTATTATTTTGTTTTATACTACAGTTTTCACGGTGTAAATAAGAAGAAAAGTCAAGATTAAACTGCACCCGTTTGAAACTCCCTGCGTCTGGTTGTTCAATCCGAGAGGCAGCTACAATAATCTTAAGGGAACAGAGATGTTTGTAAAACCACAATTCAAAACTAGTTTGAAGGGACATACTACCTCAATCCAGGGAATTAGATTATGGAATGCCTTGGAGAATGTAGTTAAAAATGCCAAGTCAATGTTTACATTTAAGAAAATGATCAAAACAAATGTGTTAAAAAAATATATGAAATAGCGTAATGTGTATTGTATTAGTTAGAAAATTAGAAAGAGTTAGTCATTTTGTACTGTTGGTTGAAGATTATTATTGTTTAATCTGATTGTTGGAAAAAGGGGCAGATATAATAAGATTTATTCTTCTTTCTGCTACCTTTCATTTTTTTATATTTTGTACATTATCATTTATGGGATTGTCTTGTATTGTTTCTTTTGCAAAAAAAAAAATTAACAAATTTAATAAACATAAACATATACCACCATCAGACACATACTGACAGCTTTTGACAATTTCATTAGGCTGCCCCCTTGTGTACTGTGCGAGTTAATGCAGGCACTCATCAGGATCACTAGTCTTTGATTCAATGACCTGTTCAAATGAACGCATAAAGGCCTGAAAATGAAGCGGATCGCCATCAAAAGGTTGAATTTCTCTTTTGGGTAGTGAAGAGAGACTTTGTTGGTGAACCAACATGCAGGTTAATTCATTTTGCTTCTCCATAATGGACAACAGATTTTCATTGGTTGCTGATTGAGCAGCTTGTTGCAGATCTGATGTTATTCTGCTTACAGGATGAGAAGATCCAAGTAGGGATGCAAACCCTTTCTTTGTCACATTTCGTTGCATTGGTTTTATTTGAGGCTCTGCACTCTTATTAATTGTTTTCCTCTTTGTCTGTAGAACAAAGGTATCAACATCTGCCTTAAGAGTTTCAGCAGCATTTCTTTTTATTTTAAAATATGATTCCATTCCATTGGATTTCCGTGAAGCTGAGCTTTGCACTGCAGATTCAGTTTTCAGCACATTTACTTTTGCAGCTATTTCTGTTTCCAGTTGAAGCTGTTCTTTTCTTTTCCTAAGTTGCTCCTCCTGTTCTTCAAGAGCATGTTTTTCTTTCAGCATATTTTGACGTGTGAGCAAGGCAGCAATTTCAGCTTCTGCCCTGAGACGTGCTGATGAAGTTGATGATACTGTAACGACCCTGTGTTTGGGTCCAAGTATTTCTGTGTATTTGTTCAGTTGTACTGTGTTCTGTTGAGCTGTTGTGATTCTGTTGTCCCCCGCCCTCATCGTGTTGGATTGGTCGTGGGGGCAGGAGAGGGGTAGGAGCAGGGAGGAGGGACGAGGAAAAGAGAGACGAAGAAGCGTCTGTGTGTGTGTGTTGTTGTTAGCAGGCAGCTAGCAGTGTGTTCGCTCGCGTGTGTACCGCGTTTTCTTTTGAGGCGTGAGCTGCAGCCTCTGTAATAGCAGCTCGTCCCTGTTTCTGAATAAACCCTGTTTGGCTGGACTCCGTCTGCAGTGTTGGCGTCATTACATTGGTGTCAGAAGTAAACCAACGCTACCGAGCTGAGTGAGTACTACTGGCTCGTTGCCTCCACCCGCGACATCAGCATCATGGACGGAGCGCTCGCCCTGGTGAAAATTAAAGCGGAGGGAGTAGAGGACGAAGAGGCCGGAGAGAGGAGCTCGCTAAAATAACTCAGGCGACGGCTGCTCCGCACAGCTCTGCAGCGAGCATGGCTGCCGAAGCAGGACTGAAGACCGGCGGGGGGGCGGGTCCGTCGACGCCATTTTCTCCAAGCGCGCCAAAAGATTCACATGGCGGCAGCCATGACAGTTACGTCGTCCAAAACGTCACCGTCCCGTTGAAGACGCCCAAGTACTCCGGTAGGTCCAGCTGGGAGGCCTTCCATGCACAGTTTGAGCTGCTGGCTCATGCAGGGAGGTGGACAGCAGAGCATAAAGCCCTGCAGCTGGCTCTCTGTCTACAAGATGATGCACTGGACTGCTTGTTATTGTTAAGCTCAGAGGACAGAAAAGACTATGATGCACTAGTCGGAGCTTTAAAGAGGCGGTTTGGACAATGTGTGCAACCAGACATTTTTAAAAATAAACTCTGCAACAGGAGCAGGTTGCCGGGTGAACCCCTGCGTGCTTTGGCTAATGACATTGAGAGCCTCACACGCAGAGCCTATTCACACATGCAGTCAGGGGTTCAGAATGAACTAGCAAAAGATCAGTTCATCAGAGCCCTGGCACCACCGGAGCTGCGTGTGCAGGTTCAACTGATGCACCCCCGATCCCTGCAAGATGCATTGGACTTAGCAGTGGAGAGAGAGTGTTTGCTGGGAGTAGCAGCGGGAAACGACCTGAGAGGACAACCACCGGCATGCAGATCTGCGGAGGGGGCAGAGCTGAACCAGGAGAAACCTGCTTGGGTCTCGGAGCTGACAGAAATGGTCCGAGCGGTGGCACTGCAGTCGACGCGGGACTCCTCCGCACCCCCGGCCGTTTGTTGGGGCTGTGGCCAACCGGGACACCTCCTGAGGCGGTGTCCTAAAACAGTCAAGACGCAGGGAAACGACACGGGGTCTGCGGGGGGGAGGAATCGCAGATCCCGACCGTAGCCTCCACACCTCCATCGCCAGTGGGCGGGGGCCGACAGCTCGAACAGGGGGCCCGAGCCCAGAATCCCTCCGAAATTGACTCCGCCCCGACCAAGCGACCGTGGTTGTGGTGGTCGGCCGCACATGTGTTGGAGACTTTTGTTATGTCCCCGTCTCAGTGGAAGGGTTTCCATGCACGGCCCTGATTGACACTGGTTCCACGGTAACACTAGTGAGGCCTGAGATGGTACCGGACTGGACTCTGATCCAACCCACCACAGTGCAGCTGCGCACAGTCACTGGGGACATGGCACCTATGAAGGGGAGGGGGACAATGACTTTTAATGTAGGTGGCCGATCTATCACCCACCCTGTGTGGGTAGCAGAGGTGCAGGACATGTGCATATTGGGGCTGGACTTTTTAAGGGCTGCGGGGTGCCAGTTGGATTTGGGTGTGGGGACATGGAGCTTCAAGGAGGGGCCTCTCATTCCACTGTTGCCCGCAGCTCCTGATCACACCCCCACGGGTCCTGTGGCCCGCTACACAGAACCGCAGATTGCAGCTGTCGAGCACATCCCACCTCAGCCCAGCCAGATTGCTGCCACCATGGCTCCCGCACCTGCGAGCCCTATGCACCCAGTGTGGGTGCCCCAGGAGACTGAAGACGCTGCGGTGACCTTGGTGCGGAAGATCTGGGCGGAAAACTGTAGGGGTTTAGACACTCGGCAGCAGGAACAACTGTTGCAGCTGCTCATGGACTTTAAGGACATTTTTGCCCTAAGTGAAGACCAGGTGGGGCGGACTCGTTTGGTGGAACATGACATCCTGACGGGAGGTGCACGCCCAATAAAATGTCGTCCCCGCCGGCTTCCCCTGGCCCGTCAGGAAGCATGTGACAGGGCAGTGTCAGACATGCTGCAGGCTGATGTTATCGAGCCTTCAAACAGTCCCTGGGCGTCTGCTGTTGTCATGGTGCCCAAAAAGAATGGAGAGTGGCGTTTGTGTGTTGATTACAGACCACTGAACGGGGTGACTGAGAAAGACTCATATCCACTGCCTAGGGTCGACGAGTCACTAGACCTGGTGTCCGGCTCCAACTGGTTCTCGTCTCTGGACCTTCGGAGCGGTTATTACCAGGTCCCCCTAGCAACAAGTGCCAGACCTAAGACTGCTTTTTGTACGGGGCGGGGACTCTGGCAGTTTAAGGTGCTCCCGTTTGGACTGTGCAACGCACCTGCCACTTTTTCCAGGCTGATGGACCAGACGCTGGCTGACATTCCTCGCCAGGAGTGTCTGGTGTATCTGGATGATATACTGGTCCATGGCGCCTCTTTTGCAATGGCTCTGGACTCACTCTGTAGAGTGCTGGAGAGAATTAGAGCTGCGGGCCTGAGACTCCACCCAGATAAGTGTCACTTTATGCAACAAGAGGTGTCGTTTCTGGGCCACCGAGTCGGCAGAGAGGGGATCGGCACAATGGAGGACAAAGTAAAGATGGTGGCAGAGTGGCCAACCCCCACGACTCAGAGAGATCTTAAAAGCTTCCTGGGACTGGCTTCTTATTACAGGAGGTTTGTGCGGGGGTTCGCAAGTATAGCAGCCCCCCTTTTCCAACTACTCCAGAAGAACAGAGACTATGTGTGGACTGAACAGTGCCAGGGAGCGTTTGACCGCCTGCGGCAAGCTCTGACTGAGTCCCCAGTCCTCGCTCCTGCAGACCCTTCCCTCCCCTTCATCCTCGACACGGATGCAAGTGGCGTGGGGGTTGGGGGGGTCCTGTCCCAGCTGGGGAAGGAGGGGGAGAGAGTGGTGGGGTATTTCAGCAGGGCCTTTAACAAAGCTGAGAGGCGCTACTGTGTGACAAGGCGGGAGCTGCTGGCGGTGGTACTTTCTCTACGCCATTTTAAGTACTACCTGTGTGGCTTGTCATTCACGATCAGGACTGATCACTCGGCCCTCCAGTGGCTGATGTCTTTTAAAGAACCTGAGGGTCAGGTGGCCCGGTGGCTGGAGGAGCTGCAATCCTACAACTTCTCTGTCATTCATCGGGCCGGAGCCAAGCACGCCAATGCCGATGCCCTCTCCCGCCGGCCTTGCGCTGCAGAGGGGTGCAGTTACTGTGACCGGAGGGAGAGGTTGGAGGAGGAACAGCTGCATCGGAACCATCGAGGATCAGGTCAGAGTGACTTGGCGATCTGCAGAGAGCTGCAGGTGGTTGGCACAGACAGCTGGAGGCACCATCAGGAACAAGACCCTGACATCCAACCTGTGTTGCAGTGGGTGGAGAGGCAACTGAAGCCGCCGTGGGAGGAGGTTGCTGGACTCTCGCTGGCAACTAAAGGGTTGTGGTCCAAGTTTGAGGCTCTGCGACTGGAAGATGGAGTACTGCAGAGGTCATGGAAGAACCCTTCCACAGGTGAGGAGCGGTGGCAGATTGTAGTCCCAAAAGGCCTGAAAGACGTAGTCCTGCAGGGCGTGCATGGAGCGTCTGGGTCTGGACATTTTGGTGTCACAAAAACTCTCCGTCGCCTCCGACAGGGGTTTTATTGGGGCCAGTGTAGGAGGGATGTGGAGGATTTCTGCCGCTGCTGTGACCTCTGCACGGCACGGAAGGGGCCGACGGGTCAGTCTCACGCCCGCCTACAACAGTTTGTTGTAGGAGCCCCGATGGAACGAGTGGCCGTGGACATCATGGGCCCCCTACCACGCTCAGACAGGGGAAACTGTTATGTCCTGTCGGCTATAGACTATTTTACAAAATGGCCGGAGGCGTACGCCATCCCTGATCAGGAAGCAGAGACTGTGGCAGATGCTTTGGTTGGGGGCCTGATTAGCAGGTTTGGGGTACCAGACAGTATTCATAGTGACCAGGGGAGAAATTTTGAGTCACGGGTGTTTTCTACCATGTGCAGCCGCCTTGGCATCCACAAAACAAGAACGACACCATTACATCCCCAGAGCGACGGCCTAGTGGAAAGGCTCCACCGCACCCTGGGACAGCAGCTGGCCATCCTCACAGCAGAGCATCAGCGGGACTGGGACGAGCACCTGCCACTGGTGCTAATGGCATGCCGCTCAGCTGTACAGGACTCCACGGCATGCACCCCATCGCTCCTCATGTTGGGGAGGGAGCTGCGCACACCAGCCGAACTGTCCTTCGGGCGCCCGCCGGATGCACCTGATGTTCCAGCGGGTCCCGAGTATGCCCGGAAACTTCAGGACAGGTTAGAGACGGCCCATGCGTTTGCCCGGAGGCAACAGGAGCAAGCAGGCATGCGCCAGAAACGGAACTATGATGTAAGGGCTAAGGGCCGACACTTCACTCCAGGGGAGCTGGTCTGGGTGTACAACCCTCGTAGGAAGAAGGGACGGTGCCCGAAGCTGGACAGTCAGTGGGTGGGTCCCTGCAGAGTGTTGGAGCGCCTGGGGGAGGTGGTCTACAGAGTTCAGATGCCCCAAAACAGGAGAAGAGTAGCTCTGCACAGGGACAGGTTGGCCCCCTATCAAGGCAGGTCTGCACCTCAGTCCCCAGAAGGCCAATGGTCAGGGTCTCTGGTGCGTCCGCCAACCTCCCCAGAAGCCTTATCACCGACATCGAATGATGCCCCGGCCCCAGAGCCTGTAGCGCCGCTGGGAGCTCGCCCGCAGCGGATGAGGAGGGCTCCAAGACGGTTTGATGACTTTGTTTGTCCCCTCGTGGGCGAGGGACTCAGTAGTGGGGGGGTAGTGTAACGACCCTGTGTTTGGGTCCAAGTATTTCTGTGTATTTGTTCAGTTGTACTATGTTCTGTTGAGCTGTTGTGATTCTGTTGTCCCCCGCCCTCATGTGTTGGATTGGTCGTGGGGGCAGGAGAGGGGTAGGAGCAGGGAGGAGGGACGAGGAAAAGAGAGACGAAGAAGAAGCGTCTGTGTGTGTGTGTTGTTGTTAGCAGGCAGCTAGCAGTGTGTTCGCTCGCGTGTGTACCGCGTTTTCTTTTGAGGCGTGAGCTGCAGCCTCGGTAATAGCAGCTCGTCCCTGTTTCTTTTTTTTTTTTTTTTTTTTTTCCATTTATAGATGGCCTCCCTTCACACCTTATAGCCATCCTCTCACTCCAATATGTATTTTTTTTTATTAATAGAGAGAAAGAAAGAAAGAAAGAAAGAAAAGAGAAAGTGAGACAACAAAACAACAATTATCCACAGAAAGAGCACAATGCAAACACACCAAACCTCCGTACACAATCCTGCAAAGCACATGACAGAACACAGCAACTAAACATACAAACATAAAGACTGATAATATTCATGACCTTGCAGTAGATTTCTATAAATACACATACCCATACCTACAAATATATATACAATATACATACATATATATTTATATTCAGTTATATACCCATCTACATACATCTACATATACATCCCTGCATCCATTTGTGTGTGGTTGTGAGCATGCATAAGTGAATAAGGTCCCTCCAATAGAACATTTAGTAGCGACTGTGAAGCATCAGAGACCCGTCCCCCCAAAGCCCGAGACAGACGAAGGGGCGATCAAAGCCCAAGACCCCAGGTAGGACCCTGAGCCCAGAGTCCCCAGGACCACCCGAACAGGACGAGCCACTCGTCCACTCCCCAGATCCGACCAAGTGGAAGAACCGGACGAACCCCACCAGGGACCACACACATAAACGTCCCTGTTTCTGAATAAACCCCGTTTGGCTGGACTCCGTCTGCTGTGTTGGCGTCATTACAATACTTTGGAGCTTAACTTGCTTCCTTGATTTGAAACGCTGTCAGATGGCAACACATCATCTTGAGTGTCGTGCTGGAGATTAGCAGATAACTGATGCTCCATTTTCTCTCCTAATGGAGTTTCCTGTGACCGTAACATGTCAGAGGATGTTCTGCTTGAGCATTTAATTGTTTCAGAAAGCCATGTTTCAGCATCCTCAATAAACCCTTTGTTGTATTTAATGATACTTGAAAACCATGCATTTTGTTTATCTTTCTCATCAAGCTGGATTAAAGGCAGCAAGGATTCATGCAACACAATGGCATCCTTAAACAGGTGTGTTAACTCACCCAGCTGTGATTTTACTCGTGAATAGTTTTTATCATCTTTCATCAACTCTTTAAGATATGATATTACATCTTTCATTTTCTTTACATGCTTTTTCCGCTTTGTTTGGATAGTTTCAAGTTTATTTGCGAGAGCTTTCTCCGTGAGAACGATAGTTCTTTTATTCTTTTCAGGTTTCTCAACAGCAGACCCAGCAGTCAAGATCCTCTTTCGTAGGTGTAGTGGCGGTGGTGTGTGGGCTCGCGTTGGCGTTCCAGCTGTGCGAACAAACTCCTTTGTCGTACACTTTTTTTTTACTGACAAACGTAGCGACTATCCTGCAAAGTCGCTGAGCGGCTGAATAGGGAAGTGGTTGTTGACGCGCGAGCTGATCGTGACCTAACTCCAAGCTGTAGTTCCAAGATTTTATTTGTCGATATTCCAAGCAAAAACAGTGTACAAAAAAGCAGCATAAAAGAGAGGGGCAACGGCCCGTCTGATTCTAGCAGTAAAACCAAGAAGAGCTTAGCGGTCAGCAAAAAATAGACCTTCCCCATCACCCACTCAAACCATAGTGACTCCTGGCTCCTCTCCAACAGGTGATCTATATTCCCTAATAACACCACGTGATCCCATAATACCCTAGCCTGGTTAAAACCACACCCTGTCCTTCACTTCGCTTGAGAATTGAGCGGAGCTGTGCAGGAAGGCGAGGGCCAGGCTAATAATACCCTTGTCCACAACAAAACTCAATAGGGTTTGTTTGTCAACAACTTAATTAATATATTCACCTTTATCGATTAGAACTCAATCAGTGAAGAGGAATCTGTTAATTACATGGAAAATCAATACCCCAACAAATTAATATTCATGCAAAGGAGACCAAAGTTATCTGAAATTTTATTACATATTTAATCAAACTGATGTAGCCCAACTATACCTTTTTTAAGTAGGTAAGGGCTCTAGGTTCGTTAAACGTTGTAGCTTAAAAAATAATTCTTAATACACTCTCGTGTTTAAACTTATGTTGAGTTTCATTCACTTTAAAATAATAATTCACCGGTGCTTTCTATTCCTCTCACCCAATCAGGTAGAGGCTGAATATTAATAATATCCAAATACCATTAAACAGGAAATCAAACACACACACACAGTATGAAACTTGAACTTTTGAACATGTATTAAACACAACAATATATTTACAAAATGCAAGTGTTTCAGTCTTTTGTTTTACCAATTTGTTAATTAATTATTGTGGGCCCACACCTCAATGTCCACCTAAGCCGGCATTAATTAATTACTTGTCCCAACAAATAAAATAAAATAAAAACCCCGTTGCAGGCCTGATTTGATGATGATGCGTGGTTTTGCGATACCTTACTCCAAGGAAAACCTTGACCCTTCTGGTAGTTCACCTGTCCTTCGTCTCAGTTGGCAAGATGACGTCCGCTCCTTCTCCAGTCACTCAGTCCCAAGGATGTTGGAAAAGCAGGAAGTTTAACGCCGACACAGTCCTCCAAAACAGTCACAGAAGCTCTCAGCATAAGCTCATCTCTCTGCACTAGGCTTGAATCAGGAACGCTCCCATGACGGAAACAGTTGAATCCACTGTAAGCTGCGTTAGCTCACAGTACAGTACTTAACTGCCATTCACTGTGCTAATGAATGCTAGTGCGTTAGCAAGCTTTACTTTTTTACCTACTGTCCAGTGAATTCCGGTTTAGAATGATCACAACAGCAGCAAACAAGAGTGAGAAGTCGATATATATTCACAGACTGTCGAGTTGAAAGTCTAAAATATCAGCAAAACACTTGTTTCTTAATAACTTCGCCAGTTTTTCTCCAACGGTTATTTTACTCTTCCTCCTCTGCTTCTCCTCTTCCTCATTCTTCCCTCACGTCTCTCAGCCAATCACAGACCAGCTCAGCTGCTTTACTCTGAGCCCTTCAAAATAAAATATGTTGAAAACTGCTTCTCTATAAAACGGTTTCTTTTAACTTATTACACAATGTTACTCCCAGTATTTATAAACACAACTTTCATTAACACTTCTTTCTTTAACAAATTTAACATATTTAAACAAACATGTTCAATACATATTAAATTATTACACCTTCCATGAACTTAACTCAATACAAAATACCTTTATTTTGGACTGGGTTACACCCTCCCCCCTCTAAACATCTGGTGTCCTCAACAGACTTTATGAACACCTGCATAACTCAAACGAGGAGGGCAGTTTTAGTCAACATTTTAGCTCTGTATTTTTATGACAACACCCCTATGAACAATAGTGAGGGGTTGATCACTAGCTTTGCCAAGTTCATCATAGGTAAGTCTCACTACAGGTTTAATGGGACGTTTTGTTCTTGAATGTGCATGACTCATTCTGCTGTTGGAACTACTTGGACATGGCCTGTCATCTTCACTAGGGACAGGTTCAGACTCTGACTCTGATGCTGTGTCATCACAGGTTGACTCCTCCACAATAGGGTCTGCTTCTTGCGATGGTTCCTCGTCCAATGCAATGTGACTCTTAGACTCTTTTGGTTCAAGTCTATCTTTGTGGTTTTGGAGTATTCCCTCCAGATAAGTCCGGTATGGTCGATGTGGTAACTCCCACTCAAAGTCAGATGACTCAGTTGACTCCTCATGTGCCAGCTGTACTGAATGATCATTATTGTGCCTCTTAGACTTAGTTCTTCTTTGTGGTCTTGTTGATAACCTTGAGTGCACATCTGGAAGATTTTCCACTACTGGCATTCGCACATAGTCTCCTATTGGCAAGAGGTTGTCTCTGTGTAAAATTTTGAACTTCCCTTTTCCATTTTGTGGCTTCACTTTATACACAGGCAGATTTGGCATGTTCTCCACAACAACATAGGGGATATCACACCAACGGTTCTCAAGCTTATGTTTCCCTTTCACTCCCAGATTCTTCAGCAAAACTTTGTCACCAGGTTCCAACTGATGAAATCCAAGCCTCCGGTCATACGCTTTTTTGTTACGCAGATGAAGTTTGTCGGCTGCTTCAGTTGCCATCTCATAAGCTCTTTGCAAGATATCTTTTAACTTTGCAACATAAGAGGAATGCTGATGGTTCCCATCTTCATCCATAGATGTCCCAAAGCACACGTCCACTGGGAGTTTTGCTTCTCGCCCGAACATTAGAAAATACGGTGAAAATCCAGTTGCGTCACATTTGGTGCTATTATAAGCATGCACTAAGTGAACAACATGCTGGCTCCATTGTCTTTTCTTTTCTTGATTCAATGTTCCAAGCATGGATAGCAAAGTCCTATTAAATCTTTCTGGCTGTGGATCACCTTGTGGATGATACGGGGTTGTCCGAGATTTTTTAATGCCCAACAGCATCAACAGTTCCTTGATGAGTCGAGACTCAAAATCTCTCCCCTGATCGGAGTGAATACGTGTTGGAAGTCCATAATGCACAAAATACTTCTCCACTAAAATCTTAGCGACTGTGAGAGCCTTTTGATTTTTAGCAGGAAAAGCTTGAGCATATCTGGTGAAATGGTCTGTGATGACTAACACATTGCTGATGCCCTTCGAATCTGGCTCCATGGAAAGGAAATCGATACACACCAAATCCAATGGCCCAGTACTAACCATCTGGTTTAAGGGTGCTACCTTTGAACATGGAGTTTTCCTCAAAACACATTCTCCACAGTTTTTAATGTATTGCTCAACATCAGTGGACATCTTAGGCCAGAAGAATCTACTTCGGAGCATGTCAGTAGTTCTTTCAATTCCTAGGTGACCTAAATCATTGTGAAGAGATTTCAGCACAGTTAGTCGGAACTTGGCAGGCAGGACCAGTTGGTGAGTTTCTTCTGATGATTGAGGTTTACTCACGCGAAGTAACAGTCCATTTTTCATATATAACTTCCCAATCTCTCTCTTCATAGCCATTATCTCTGGGTTAGCTTTGATGTCGTCAGGCCATTTTCCATCGCTCAGTGCTTGGATGGTTCGTCCTATGAGAGAGTCTTCCCTTTGGGCTCTAATTAGTTCTTGTCTTGACATTTGTTCCAGTGAGTTGAGCTGCAAACGTGTGGGATAAGCATATACATCAGGGATACACTCAGGAGAAACTCCAAGTTGTTCTGCATAATTAGGAGAATCTGCAGAAAACCCATTGGTGCCAACTTTCTGACATATTGACTTTACTCCTGCTTGTGATATACTTTGCCACTCAGACTCTTTTTGCCCAGGCTCCATCCGTGACAATAAGTCTGCATCAATGTTGTTTTTTCCCGGTCTGTAGATTATGTCAAAATCATAGGCTGATAAGTCCGACAGCCACCGATGCCCAGTAGCATTAAGCTTTGCTGAGGTGAGGACATAAGTCAGGGGATTGTTGTCCGTTCGTACAGTGAAACGTGCTCCATAGAGATAATCATGGAATTTCTCCACAACCGCCCACTTAAGAGACAGAAACTCCAACTGATGAATGGCATAATTCTTTTCTGAAGAGCTTAGTTTGCGGCTGGCAAATGCCACTGGTCGCAGTCCCTCCGGATACTCCTGATAAAGGACAGCACCTAGTCCGTTCAGGCTGGCGTCTACGTGCAAGACATAAGCTTTATTGGGATCAGCAAAAGCCAGGACCGGGGCATTGGTAAGACAGTGTATCACTTTCTCAAATGCATTGGTGCAGGATTGATCCCACCTCTCTCTGAATGGCTCCCGCTCATCCAAATAAACTTTAGCTTCACCCTTCTTGGGCTTCCTCCCACGCTGTGTAGGTCCATATCCTTTAGTTAGGTCAGTCAATGGGCGAACTATAGCGGAATAATTCCGGATAAACCTTCGGTAGTACCCACAAAATCCTAAGAATGACCGCAGGGTCTTCAGATTAGTAGGCATTGGCCATGTGGTAACAGCTTCAATTTTTGTTGGATCAGCTGAGACACCTTCTGCAGACACTATGTGACCTACATATTTCACCTTTGTCTGACAAAACTGACATTTATCCAGAGAAATCTTGAGGCCTACTTCTTGGAGTCTGTCGAGAACCTTTAGGAGTCTCTCCTCGTGTTCTTCCAGAGTCTTTCCAAAGATAATAAGGTCATCAAGATACACAAGTACTTGTAGGAGGTTCATGTCACCCACTGTTTTTTCCATCAAGCGTTGGAAAGTTGCAGGAGCTCCTGTGATCCCCTGTGGCATCCTCTCAAACTGGTAAAATCCTAGAGGGCAAATAAAAGCAGTTTTTTCTTTGTCCTCTTCCTTCATAGCAATTTGATAATAGCCGCTCCTCAAGTCTAAGACTGAAAACCACTGACTACCAGAAAGGCAGTCAAGAGCTTCATCGATACGGGGCGTGGTGTATTGGTCGGGCACAGTTCGACTGTTAAGTGTCCGGTAATCAACACACATCCTTACATCTCCATTCTTTTTTCTCACAATTACAATGGGAGATGCATATGGGCTTTTAGACTCTTTAATTATTCCTGCAGCTAGCAGTTTCTGTATATGACAGCGTACATCATTAATATCTGCAGGAGTGATGCGTCTGGAGCGCTCTCGAAATGGGCGGGGATCTGAGAGTCTAATTGTGTGCTCCACCTCTTTAGCGAGTCCTACATCCAGCTCATCTAGAGAAAAGACAGATGCTCGTTCAGATAGCTTTTGACAAAGTCTTTGCTTCCATTGGGCTGGGACGGGGGACTCTCCAAAATTGATCAGACTTGTATCGAATCTTGAATTTACACAGTTTTGTTTGGAAACTGTTGTGACAACATCAGTAACGCACAGACATCCCACAACAGTGCCAGCTGGAACTGTTATGTCTCTCAAGGATTCATTCTGGAACAATAAGGTCAGTTGGTTCACATCCACAGCATTACTTGGAATAACCATGGCTTGTAGCAGTACACCAACAGGAAGGGGATTTATGGTTGAAGACTCCACCACCAAAATGTCATCAGGTAGAGGCCTCTCCACATCCACTCTGCAAGATGCTTTACAGTTACTCCCAGCAGGAAATGTCAGGTCCCCAGGACCCTCCCATTTTATACATCCAATCTCTTCATTAACACTTCTTTCTTTAACAAATTTAACATATTTAAACAAACATGTTTAATACATATTAAATTATTATACCTTCCATGAACTTAACTCAATACAAAATACCTTTATTTTGGACTGGGTTACACCCTCCCCCCTTGCGTCTCCCCTCACGTCTTCTTTTTTCTCTGCGTCACAAAACAACTCAACCGTTTTTTCTCCACCCACTTCCTCTTACCACCATGGGCCCTTCAAAATAAAATATGTTGAAGATTACTTTTCTATAAAACAGTATTTTTTAACTTATTACACAATGTTACTCCCAGTATTTATAAACACAACTTTCATTAACACTTCTTTCTTTAACAAATTTAACATATTTAAACAAACATGTTCAATACATATTAAATTATAGCCTGGCCCTCGCCATTCCTACGCAGCTCCGCTCAATTCTCATTTCCCTTCACTGCTGGGTCTGGCATTTCTCCCATCCACAAGGATGTCTCCGGTAGGTTTTGACCGGACCAATCAGAGAACAGAAGGCGGAGTTTTGAACGACGTCGACTGACGTCGTCATTCAAAATGGCTGCCGCCACGAAGGAATTTTCAATAAAACAAGGTAAAAAACTATTATTTCTCTGCTGAGAAAAAATAGATTTCATAGCTGACGTTATATCAGAAGTGTTCCTGAGCAATCAGAGAGCAGAAGGCGGAGTTTTGAACGATGTCGACTGACGTCGTCATTCAAAATGGCTGCCGCCACGAACGAATTTTCATCAAAACAAGGTAAAAAACTATTATTTCTCTGCTGAGAAAAAATATAGTTCATAGCTGACGTTATATCAGAAGTGTTCCTGAGCTTAACAGTTCCTAAATCAATTCACGAAATGGTCAAATCTGCTGGATATTAAATAGTTTCGGTTTGATATTTTCCAAACAGCCTCGGGTGCGCTACGAAAATAAATGATAAAAAATCGAATTTTATCTCAAATGTTTCATCTAGGCCAACAGTCAGTAAATTAAAGACATATAATTACACACTGGTGGCAGAAAAAATATCCACCGAGTGGTTTCTGAGCAATTTATCTGATAGCCTGGACCTCGTCAGGCTAAACTAACAAAACTCTGCCTCCTGTTCTCTGATTGGTCCATTCAAAAATCTCCAGGAGAAATCGTTGTCTATGGCAGAGATGCCAGACCCTAGTCCAAAGCGAAGTGAAGGACATGGGTCTGGTATCAACCAGGCTAATTAAATTATTACACCTTCCATGAACTTAACTCAATACAAAATACCTTTATTTTGGACTGGGTTACACTGAGAATCAATATTCAATCAAGGTTCGATTATGTTTTATGGTAATGAGCAGGATCTTTCATGGTCATATTTAGACTATTGTCTACTCAGCTGTGTCTTAAACCTTCAGAAATAAACACCTTCAGCTGCAAACTGCATCCAACAAAACTTTCCTGAACGTGTCTTGTGGTCCCTGCAGCTCCTACCTGTTCTGTGCAGGTGTGTCTGAGGTTTCCAGGTGATGTCCAGCAGTCTGCGCTGACGATCGATCTCTTCCTCGTACTGGACGATGTTTTTTTCAAACTCTGTGAATATTTCTTCAGCAGCAGCAGTTAGTCGCTCGCTGATAAACTCTCTCAGAGACTGAACTGAAGACATTGTTGCTGCACACACTCAAACATTCACCTCTCACACAGACATTAAACAGCCACACAGAGCTAACTATGCTAACACTGCTAACGTCAACACGACTTCCGCTGGTGTCACACTGTGAAGCTCCGGCAGAAACTGCATACGTTCGCCTTCAATAAGAACCAACTTTTGAAATGAAAACAGAATAATTGATTCGAGTTGGCATTAAACTTAATTGAATTTTTAAAAAATCCTCTTCTACCAGATTTCACATTTTAACAGCTTAGTTTATCTGCAGCTTGTTGATAAAACTTGATACAGTACTGATTCTACAGTAGTGGAACATAGAGAGGACACTGTCATTTTCCAACAAGGGTCTTTATTTCTTTCTGATACTAAACACATTCAAAGAAAACAAATAACTATTCGAAAAACACTAATAATTAAATAATAGAGTACCTGATTGAACATTGTTGTAATGTTACCTGGATTATTGAGCATGAACTTTGACCTTTCCTGCTGGTGTTTTAGGACTATATTTTAATGAACTTCTGACTCAACGTGTCAACTCTGAGTTTTTCCAACTTCCAAAGTGCACACCTATTGACTGCAAATCTAATTGCCCCTTGGGGACAATAAAGGAACTTGAATCTTGAAAGTCTGAGAAAGTTACCAGATTCACAAGATTACACCTTCTCACATGTCTGATAAAAATACATTTTCAATAAATCTTTTTCCACTGGACTGACAAGAGAACGGTCTTTCACCTGAATTCTCATGTGGTGTTTACTTTTGTTTTCACTGTAACTTTTCCATAAGGTAAAAGTAAAAGGCTTTTATTCGGTGTGAGTTGTCATGTGGTTTTTGAAACTTTGTCTAGCTCTGTAACTTTTTCCACAGGTCTCACATGAGAAAGGCTTCACCTGTGTGAGTTGTCATGTGTCTGACTAAAGCAAATTTTTGATTAAAACGTTTTCCACAGGTCTCACATGAGAAAGGCTTCTCATCTGTGTGAGTACTCATGTGTCTAATTAAAATAACTTTCTGATTAAAACATTTTCCACAGGTCTCACATGAGAAAGGCTTCTCACCTGTGTGAATTCTCATGTGTCTGATTAAATCACATTTCAGATTAAAATATTTTCCACAGGTCTGACATGAGAAAGGCTTCTCACCTGTGTGAGTTCTCATGTGAACTCTTAAATAATATTTGTTTCTGAATTGCTTTCCACAAGTCATACACAGTAAAGACATTTTTGTGTCTATCTTTACATTTGGACGGTCCACATTGTCACTATAACCTCCTGTTTGTAGATTTGTTTTATTTTGTTTCGGCTCTTCATCTCTGCAGGATCCTGGCTCTACATTCCTGCTTCTTTCCTCATCTTGGTTCTCCACTTCAGGAGAGTTTTGTGAAAGGAGTTGGTCCCTGGAGTTTGGTTCCAGTTCCAACTGGTTTATTTCATTAAAATCAGGAGTTATCATGCAGGTTTCAGTCTCTGGCTCCTCTTTTATCTCTAGAAATTCTGGTTCATTCTTGGGAGGTTCTGGTGCCCCCTGTTTCTCTTGATTGTGTGGAAAATCTGGATCCTCATAGTACTTCATCATCTGTGAAGATTCTGGTGCTTCATGGTCCAAACTGGAGTTCCTCTCCTGGTTACAGAGCTGCTGCTCAGTGAGAATATTTTCCTCCTTCCAGATATGCTGTGGGAGTTCTGCAGACAGACAAAGGAAAGTACTGATTATTGTTACTGTAAGAAATCATACTTCACTTTAATTATTTGATTAATTCAAAGATGGTTTGAAAGTTGCAGTTTGAGGTGATCACAGCTTGGCAGGTACTGAGACCACACCTTTCCTAAAACCTTCTGGGATACTGTCCGTCTGTTCTGAGATTGGAAAAGTGAAGCTGAAAATTTGGTGTCTGAAGAAAAGAAAATGAAGGGTCATGTTTCTTGTTTTTAGAATTGATTAATTATTATCAGTGCAGTAAAGTTGAAGCAAAACAATTGTGTTTTAATTGCATTGATCTTTATTTCCTTCCTATTGATTTTGTGGCAGAGCACATTTATTAAGCAAATGTTAGATTTATACACGCTTTTAATATAATTTTGAAGGAAAAAAGGTTTTAAGTGTTAATCTTGTTGTTAAAGTCCTTCTATGCATGCTCCCGCTGCCATTTGGCAGTCAAAGGGTTTTTGGTACAACACCGGCCCACATTTTCAAATTGTCAGCAGTGACACATAATAGATGTGACATATACGGCAAAGCAACATATTTATGGATTTTTCCACTTTATTAGACAAATATGGACTGATGTGACTTATAGGGCAGTGCGACATGCACGGCAGAACATACAGTAAATAATGTCACCGTTGTCAATGGAGGGAAGGAAAGTGACAGTTACAAGGCGCTTCCTAGTATTCAGTTAGACAGGATCTATTTCTGAAAAACAAACCCAGTTTAACTTTCAGGTTCTTTACTAGGTTTTCCATGTGGAGCTTAAAAGAGAGATGTGAATCGACCAAGATACCCAAATATTTGTAGGAACTAACAAACTCAATAGAGTTTGTTTGTCAACAACTTAATTAATATATTCACCTTTATTGATCAGAACTCAATCAGTTAATAGGAATCTGTTAATTACATGGGAAATCAATACCACAACAAATTAATATTCATGCAAAGGAGACCAAAGTTGTCTGAAATTTTATTACATAAATATTTAAAGACCGTGTAAAGTGAATTTCAATATTTTCTTAAATAAACATTATAAATGTCATAATTGTAATGTTGTAAATGAGTAAAAAGTCTCAAAATTGTAGCTCAATTAATTTATGAGTTATAGATGAAACTGTGTATAAAGACATGTGTGTTTCAGGATTTTTTAGGCGTGTTTTAAACGGGACCGCGTTTCGTCACGCGGTCCTCATTAGTATAGCCCTACCCCCTGCTGCTCCAGTCATATAAATTGTTCTTCGCATGGGTGGAGCCGTTCACTCGTGAATCGCAGATAGCATCAGATAGCAATAGCATAGATATTTTGTTCATTGTTAGCTAGCTAATCAATTATGCGTCGTTCCTGCATCTTCCCTGGATGTCGCAATGGTCAGGGCACCCACATTGAGACGCAGGAGGGAGTCAGAACAAACCCAGGCTGCTGCTGGAGCGGCCACCTGCAGCTCCGCGCGGCGCGCGTGTGTGTGTGTGAAGAGAGCGATCCGTGGCACCGGCCCGTGTCCAGAACCGCCACAGGCCGTGAAACGCTGTGACTCCGCTGACACAGATGAGATAACAGTTATCAACGTGATTTACTCTATTTTAATCACCAACACAGACCCCGCATGCGATGTGACCGGGTCGGACCGGGTGCAGCCGCTCATCTTCTAAAATAGCGCTTATTATTAAACACATAACAGCGGAGTTATGAATTATCTTTGTGTCCTCAACTTTAAAACAAAACCAGAGTTGTTAGTGCACTAAAAACAGCGTAACTCTTGGAAAAAGGAGTTGCTGGCAGCCAGAAACGGAGCAGGTGGATCTCTGCTTCTCGTCTGCCTGTCCAGACACTGCTCAGCTCTGAAGGGTGCAGGAAACCACGCCCACTGCTGACACGCCCCCACAGTTTCAGACTAAGGGAAAATAAGGTTTTTTCATGATTTTTGACACTTACCCCGGAATTACACTGCACGCGGCTCCGCCCCGCTGCGGTCCGCATGTCGCAGCTGACGTGAGTCCTCGCCCACTGCCTCCGCTCCCCTCAGGTCCGCCTGGATGCGCCGCTCCAAGACACGTGCGAGATCGCGCGATAAATCAAGTGATAAATAAGTAAGTCAGAACAAAACAATTCATTCGGTGGAAAGAAGGAGAACAACTGTAGAGAGACTGCTGCCTTGATCTTCTCTCGTAAATGAGCTACATGGTTTGAGCAACAGGAAGTGATGTTTACATTTCAGAATAAAATACTTTTTTATTTATTTATTTTTGTATTGCGTTATTAGGTGTAGTCATAGTCATAAATATAATAGTTTAGTCATAGAATAGTCATAATTGATAGTTTGACAGCATTTTTGTACAAATAAATCCGTATAGAGCTAGGATTAGTCCGCCCGTGGTGATTTTATTTTGTAAATACGGAAGTTGTGCTCGTTCCTTTTCCTGTTGGTGCGACGTAATCTTCAAAAGTTGACTCCGGCACAGCTCCGTCATCCGGCAGAAATAGAAAAATTTCTAATTTTGACGGACTGCCGTCCGCTCTCCGCAGCTCGCCGCCGCCGTGCGGAGCCAGTGTAAATTCTGTCATTGATTATAATGGGTGCGTATTTGCTGCGGAGGTCGGACCGGAGCGGGGCGGAGCCGTAACGCATGTGGTGTAATTCCGGGGTTAATTTTATAAGAAAAACAATGTTTTTAATCAGTCAGATTTATATGCGTGATTAACACATATTTATGCCATGTGACAAACTAAAAACACAAATTTAATTTCACTTTACACGGTCTTTAAGCCCCGGGCCTCCCTGGCTCTTGGTGAAAAATTGTTTTACCTTACTTGGGAGCCGATTCTCGGTCAGCAACAGAATAAATAGCAGACCGAGGCGGGGCCCACGGCAGGTGGGCGTGGACTAGAAGTCTTCAGTGATTGGCGCGAAGCGCAAGGGTAAACCCACTAGGGCGTGGCTTAAAGGGCTCTGCCTGCATTCATATAATCTGGGGTTACAGTACGTAACCAACGATCTCTTCCTCGTACTGGACGATGGTTTTTTCAAACTCTGTGAATATTTCTTGAGCAGCAGCAGTTAGTCGCTCGCTGATAAACTCTCTCAGAGACTGAACTGAAGACATTGTTGCTGCACACACTCAAACATTCACCTCTCACACAAACATTAAATAGCTGTTCATCAGAGCTAAGTATGCTAACGCTGCTAGCACCTTGTTGACTTCCGCTGGTGTCACACTGTGAATCTCCGGCAGAAACTGCATACGTCCGCTTTTAATAAGAACCAACTTTTGAAATGAAAACAGAATTGATTCGAGTTGGCATTAAACTTAACTGAGTTTTAAAAATCCTCTTCTACCAGATTTCACATTTTAACAGCTTAGTTTATCTGAAGCTTGTTGATAAAACTTGGTACTGATTCTAAATGTGGTGAGATGGTGTTTCACTCCTCCTCCCCCTCCCTCCTTCTACTCTGTGGAGCAGGTGTAGCCATTTGCACACCATTGATTGACTGGGCGGGGCAGATGCCTTTATATTGGGCAGGCTGCTGCGGGGTGCATCTTTGTTTCCTTCACTACAGTCGGCTGCTTTATTTTGCTTGTGTTCTGGATCTGCTCATCTGAGATCGTAAGTGCCAGTTTTTCAATCAGTGACTGGGATCATGTTGGGCTTTCTGCAGCATTGTTCTGCTGGCGTTGCCGGCTGTGGCTGTGGGTTGTTGTGGTGTGCAGCTTCCTTTTAATCCTCGCCTGCTGACCTGTTTCCTCCCTGGTTTGGCTGTGTTTCCACCTCTGGGTAAGCAACCTGCAATTTAGACAATTTTTTTCTGAATCCACAATAATGGGTTTTCTGTTTTAGGCACCAGCTTTTACTGTTTTGGAGTTGCAGCGCTGTGGACACTCTGCTGTCTTGTCCTGTCTTTCCCTGGTTGATCGGCCCACTCATCAAAACCTGTGCTGGTCGGGCAGGTGTTGTGGGTAGGGCGTTACATCACTCCGTTGAAGAGCATTTGGACTGGAAGACAACGATCGGTTATGGTTTTAAAGTGTTTTTTATGATTTGAGTCTTCCTTCTTTTCAAGGACTGAGTGACGGACTGGAAACCTTGGTTTTAAAAGGATTGTGTTAATGAAATTGTTTTATTAAATGTTGTAAATTTGCAAAAGTCTGTTCTTGTGTTCTGGTGTATAATTTAAAGGAGCAAGAGCTCCACCTACTGGTCACATACAGTAAGAACATAGAGAGGACACTGTCATTTTCCAACAAGTGGGTCTTTATTTCTTTCTGATACTAAACATATTCAAAGAAAACAAATAACTATTCGAAAAACACTAATATTCAAATAATAGATGACCTGGTTGAACATTGTTGGATTGTTAACTGGATTATTGAGCTTGAACTTTGACCTTTCCTACTGGTGTTAGGACTATAGTTTAATGAACTTCTGACTCAACGTGTCAACTCTCCAAAGTGCACACCTATTGACTGCAAATCTAATTGCCCCTCGGGGACAATAAAGGAACTTGAATCTTGAAAGTCTGAGAAAGTTACCAGATTCACAAGATTACACCTTCTCACATGTCTGATAAAAATACATTTTTAATAAATCTTTTTCCACTGGACTGACAAGAGAACGGTCTTTCACCTGAATTCTCATGTGGTGTTTACTTTTGTTTTCACTGTAACTTTTCCATAAGGTAAAGGTAAAAGGCTTTTATTCGGTGTGAGTTGTCATGTGGTTTATGAAACTTTCACTGTAAACCCTAATAAGTTCACAGAACTCAAAAGTCTAACAGATTACATAATAAAATTTGAGGTTAAAAATTTTAAGTTTACACAAACTAAAAATTGCATGTGCAGTTGTCTTAAATTATCTCAACATTAACTTATAAATTTTGATTTTTCTCAACTTATTAGGGGGAGTACTTAGCATAAAAATTTCTATATTACTCAGCTCATAATCTGGGAAATATGCCCTCAAAATTGACCCAATAAAAAAATACTCACAATTTACAATTTTATTAAATATATATATACAGTATAAATGTAACCAGGTGAAAAATGGGTACATGTCAAATGTATTTTAAAAACCATGTTTTGCTTTAATTTCACCTATGGTTGTAATTCTTGTTTTTGTCAGCATGTGGTGCTGTTGGTACAGAGAGGTCTAAAAGGACCGGAAATAGAGAAAAAAACCCTTTGTTTATGTACGGTAGCACGGACTGGTAAAAACGGAAGAGAAGGACATTTTATCTGAGACTTGGTGAAGGAGACAACTCTGGCCACGTGAAAAGAGAATCCAAGTGTTCGGTAATTGTTGGAACTGAATTATCTTCCGTGAATGAAGCTATAGAGACGATGCTAATGTTTTATTTCTGTTTTCTCTCGTAGAGTGCCGCTGCCGTTTGTTATGCAGTAGCTTTCACGCTGTTAGATTTCAGCTGTTACGTGCAGCTGCATGCTACTCTGTTGGGTGCTAACCGTGTTGTCGGTCCGCCATTTTATTTGAAGCTAAGGCTTGCTGCCGTTCGAAACACGGACTTTTTCTTGTTTTTTTTATACATAACTCAGAGGGAATAGTTTATTTTTGAGAATAAAGAATGATCTTATTTTTATGGCATTTTAATACACCCGCAGAAAGACTGGTACATGTATTTTTTATTTTTTGTATGTTTTTTATCGTTTTAATTGACTTGTCTTTTATGTTATTGTACAGCACTTTGGTTAAGCTTATGGTTTTTGAAATGTGCTTTACAAATAAAGTTGATTGATTGATTTTCAGCAGCAAGAGGTGAGCGTCTCAGAAGGTGGCCCTTCTTCATGGACCGGTGATGAGGCTGAGATGGTGACGGCATGCCAGTGTGTGGAAGGTAGATTATAGACACAGGCAGTTCATGAAAAAAATAATCAAACATGTAAATATTTAATATTTGAATCTTGGTTTGATAAATCTCTAGATTTGATCCTGTCCCAAAAGCCACAAGAACGTGAACCCACAGAGACCGTCAGTCCCTTAAAAATACTTTTTACACCTCTTTCCCTGCCCAAGCTTCCTGGATCCCCCAGACAGCTCACGTCCTCCACACAGCCTGGATCCTCCACACAACCCAAGCATACTCAGTCATTTAAACAGAAACCTGTCCCAAACAGGCAGCAGCCTGAAACTGTATGCGGGCCAACTCAGGGAGTGGACAACCCACTTGAAGCAATTTCAAGTGACACCCATGTAAGCAACATTTAAAACTAAAACAAACCATGATAATAATTTGCTTATATCCTGTCATGTCCTATAAAATTATTAAAGATAAACCATTGTTCTGTATGTTTTTGTGTTACAGGTGGAGTTAGAGGGCTGGGTGCGTTCGTGGGAAACCTCAAAAGGCATTCCTTCAGCTGACGTTTTGTGGCTGAAGGAGGACACAGAGCGAGGTCTGTTCACACCTGTCCAGATCTACAAGGACATCACTGGCGCCTGCAAGAGGAGATGGGTGTTTAAGTCGGACCGGATGTGGTTTTCCCCTCCAGAACCTCCAGGCTTTGTGGGAGGTGCTCTACCTAATGCACATCAGTTTTTCCGGAGTCGTGTCTTTGTGTGGCGCCCTGTTGGAGTCTGGAGATGTACCCTGAAGTGTCCTCGTGGCGATCAGTGCATTGGAAAGGGGCGCGACGTGTACCTGTACAAGTCTGGCTACCACACATCTGTAAGTCACTTCTCCAGTTTTATATTAAAACATTTATGAGTGTATAACAGTCATCTTTATTCCAACCTATGTTTTTCCATGATCTTTACTACAGGTACGTCACATTTGTGATGTGTCCAACTGGTACACAATGTTGACGGAGGTCTTGTGTTGCGGGCCCTGCACAAAGGCAGCTAGGGCAGGAGAAGGTGGCTCTGTGGCCCGGTGGCTTGCATGGGATCAAGCTTGCAGCAACTTAGCGAGGCTCATCGTGCTGTGTTCCCTGCTATTCTGACCAGCAAGTGAGTACATTCAGTATTGTGTACATGTCAGGCTACAAAGAAGTGACTTGAACGAACCTAATCATAAATTTGACAGGCGTGGTGTGGACAAGAATGTGCTTCGTCTTCTGAGGGACCGGACCGAAGGGAACACCACGGTGAAAGTGTGGCGTCAGGTAAAGGAGAATCATGTAGAGGAGTACCTCTATCGTTTGGACCTGTACACCACACTGCTCATGACCACGATTAAACCTGGAGGGATCGTTGGAGCATTTGGCCACACTTTCCAGGTTCCACCTCCTCAGAAAGAGCTTCCTTCTGCACGTCTCCTGCGCCACGCCTTCCTGCTGGCAGAGGCTGAAAATGTGCAGGACTACAGGAACCAGATACTCTCCACCTTTGGAACTGTGCTTAAAATGGATTCCACCAAGAAAGTATGTAAATCAAAACACACTGCCAGATTTTAACACACAGAGCATTCTCAACATTTGACCGTTTTTCATTATAAGCTAACTTTCATGCTGTGTAAAATGTAGTTGTAGAATTGTTTTTACTGAGAGGAGAGACGTGTACCAGGCGACAAATTCAGATTTAGACTTCAACATTTAATTGAAAGGAATAAAGCCACACAAATACCTTCAGCTGGACAATAATACAGAGCTTTATTCAGTCTCAGAAAAATATATAATTTCTAAATAACAATGATCAGGAAACAACTAACACAGGATTCCTACATCTAATGCTCTTACAGGTAGTGAAGAAACTATCTGGTGAAGGTCGGAACACAGCTGAGTGGTTTACCAGTGTTGGAAATGAAAAATCCCAGATACTGGCCTTCATACTGACTTGTGAAGAATCCAAGGAGAAGCTGGAGCCAATGTGCCGTGGACTGATGGAGAGGTACCAGCTGGCAAACCAGCCTGTCCCGAGCATCCTGTACGTGGACCGTGGGTGCTGTCATACTCAGGGCCCAACAGCTGTGGAGACCTTGTTCCAGACTTGGGTGGACAGTGGGATGGTGGTACGCCTGGACATAATTCACTGGATTCACCGTTTTGATGCAGCCATCTGCACAGAGGCCCACTCTAAGTACGCTTTGTTCAAATCTGCACTAGCTGGGGCAGTTCTAGCCTACAACCGGTCAGACCTAGACAAGCTCATTCGGGCCATCAGAGCCAAGAATCCGGCAGCATTTGAGTCAGTGACAGATGAGTACATAGTTCGCTCATACATCACCAGGGACCAACTGAAACATCATGTCCGGAGGGTCACACTAGGGGCACAGGAAACATTCCAGCTTGTCCACCAGGCCATTGAGGAGCTGAAAGGTCCTGCAGGGATGGATGAAAGTGGAGTTAGCCTCTTCAAAACACATGGTATGAAGAATCAGTACAAAGTTTTCAATGTTTCACAATAAAATAAAATAAAATGTGTCAAAGTAAGCCTTTGCTGTGTGTGTATGCATATTTACAGATGCAATCGATAAAATATGGGCAGCACAGCAGCAGCACCTGGAGTGCATCCAGGATCCACCTCACACCAACATGTACACAGTGGCACGTACGGCGACCATCAACAACGTGGACCTGCCCTATTATAAAGGTGTACGTGGCAGCAACAGCCTGGAGGGTTTCCACAAATGCTTGCCTCACATGATCCCAGGTGAGCAGGTGGAAAAGCTCACTTTAAAATGACACATGTGCAATATCCCTAACGTTTTTTTTTTTTTCTTACGTCATCTTATCATAATCAAGCTTTATTGGCCATGTACATTCACACACACAAGTGTGTTTTATTCCAGAGTGTTTATGTTTTTTATTTATCTAATGTGCTAATTTCTAACTCTCTTATTATTTTACTTGAAATCTTGCAGCTGGAGCAACTGTACTTTCCCTCTGGGACCAATAAAGTGTTCTGATTCTGATACTGCTAAAGGACATGCTTATTGATATTTTTCTTTTTCATTTAGGTCCCCACTGTGCAGCACGGCCCTATCAGGTTTACTTGATCAGTGGTATTGCTAGGTGGAACGCTGACCGAGTCTTCGGCTCAGTCTTTGGCCGTAAAGGACGACACCACCTCACCTACTCTGCACCAGTTGTTGACCGCCTCAACACCCGCTGTCACCAGCTGTTTGGAGAGACTGTGGAGAAGAATTTTCAGACTCCTGCCAATGTCCCCTCCACTGAGCTGCTCGGGCTAGAATATCTGTTCAGCCAGAGTACAGGTGAATCTGGCCCCTTCTCTCTCAAGGACATTGTGCTGGATGGTCCGGGGGAGGAAGAGGAGGTGGTTCGACCTGAACAAGCGGAGGAGGATGAGGCTTATGAGAGCGATTGGTCGATTGCACCAGGGTAGACTCAACCTCTTGCAGGAGATTTCAGGACTGGAGTGTTATTCTCTTTTACGATGAATAACCCTCCAAAACTGAGCCTTAAACTATTGTGTTCTTGTGTTCTGGCAGAAGCAGAAGGAATCAAAGTACACCTTTTTGAGTTTCCACTAACACCACCTGTTGTGTTCAATTGTGATTCATACAGTGACTGATACATTCTTTATTTAGGTCCAACTGCAACAGTGTCTAGGGGTTCAGACGCATCAGGTGAATCAGAATCCTCAACAGTTAACGGTAAAGAAATTTAAATTCTATTACTGAAAAGAAATCTGATGCTTTAATGTTTTTAGGCTACATAAAATCATTTGTTTACTTTATTCTGATTGTTTACAGTCCTGGCAACCACACAACAGACATCCGTGGCCCTTCCATCACCGCTGTCATTTCTAGTGAAGGAAAAAGAGAGTGCAAAAAATAAAGTTGTTTAAAGGTTTGTTTACACTTACCCTTAAATATCGGTTTGTTGCATACATTGCAGTATCTGGATAATTTTCACAGCTACTTTATCTGTTGTCTAAAATTATACTTTAGCCATTAAGAAATAAGTAACTGAAAGATAACGCTCCTTTTCAGATTCCAGCACAAGTGCAGCTTCAAGCTCTGTACAGACAGCCCTTTCCTTTGAGGACAGTGCTGAAGATGGTAAGAACTGACTGCATCCGAAAAACAATTAATTTTTTTACTGAGTAGTTTGCTTAATTAACAGCATTTCTACGCTGTCTGTCAAATATTTTGTAAACAATGTGGCTAATATTTGGAACACAAACATTCTTTTTTTTTATGGAACCCTAATTCCATGTATTTTTATTTTTTAATGATAGTTCCCTCAGCTCAGCTGCCCTTTGCTGTCCCCTGCCTCAACCTGACCATGACATTAACAGCTGGAACTGTTCTCAGCACCAGAAACTGTGGATGAGGACAGAGCTGCAAGAATCCAGGAACTGTGGCACACTTTAACAGAAGGGAGTCAGTCAACCAGCATGTCTGTGACCACCATTGAGCCAGCCGTCTTCAGTCCACATGCATCTGCTTGGTTCACCCCATTACACAGGATTCATTAGAGAAAATTGTGGAAGGCATTTTAAATAAGCAGCAGCAACAACAGCTTGTCTTTCTTGTGGACAGCCAAAGTCTTGTTATGAGACTGATGGTTCCTCCATTCAGTTTTTCTTCATGCACGGACCTGTTTGTTACTTCTACTGCTCAAAAAAGGTTCATGTTACTTATGCTGCTGAAGGACTTTCCAATCCAAGCATGTCCTTTGAGGAATTTGCTACCACAACTTTCTTTCTAAGCTAAAAATGTACAATGACCATTTTAATGGTTAAAAAATGTACAATGACTTAAAATAGAAAACAAAAGACTGTGCCTCAACTATAGAGACTAGTATAATTATTTTAAAGTGTTTTTGGGTCAACAGGTCACATGTCTTGGAAGCTATTGAAGAAGAACGCTCATTTTTGACCATTTTAATGGTTAAAAAATGTACAATGACTTAAAATAGAAAACAAAAGACTGTGCCTCAACTATAGAGACTAGTATAATTATTTCAAAGTGTTTTTGGGTCAACAGGTCACATGTCTTGGAAGCTATTGAAGAAGAACGCTCATTTTTGACCATTTTAATGGTTAAAAAATGTACAATGACTTAAAATAGAAAATAAAAGACTGTGCCTCAACTATAGAGACTAGTATAATTTCTTAAAAGTGTTTTTGGGTCAACAGGTCACATGTCTTGGAAGCTATTGAAGAAGAACGCTCATTTTTGACCATTTTAATTGTTAAAAAATGTACAATGACCTAAAATAGAAAACAAAAGACTGTGCCTCAACTATAGAGACTAGTATAATTATTTTAAAGTGTTTTTGGGTCAACAGGTCACATGTCTTGGAAGCTATTGAAGAAGAACGCTCATTTTTGACCATTTTAATGGTTAAAAAATGGACAATGACCTAAAATAGAAAACAAAAGACTGTGCCTCAACTATAGAGACTAGTATAATTATTTTAAAGTGTTTTTGGGTCAACAGGTCACATGTCTTGGAAGCTATTGAAGAAGAACGCTCATTTTTGACCATTTTAATGGTTAAAAAATGTACAATGACTTAAAATAGAAAACAAAAGACTGTGCCTCAACTATAGAGACTAGTATAATTATTTTAAAGTGTTTTTGGGTCAACAGGTCACATGGCCTGGAAGCTATTGAAGAAAAACACTCATTTTTGACCATTTTAATGGTTAAAAAATGTACAATGACTTAAAATAGAAAACAAAAGACTGTGCCTCAACTATAGAGACTAGTAAAATTATTTCAAAGTGTTTTTGAGTCAACAGGTCACATGACTTTTTTGCTATTGAGGAAAAACCCACAGATTTATGAAAATTAAATTGTGAAAAATTACAAAATGCATAAAAATGATAAATAAACAGCTGTGCCTCATAGGCCTGGTCTTGGAGAGTTGTTTGATGTAAGTTTTGTGTGGGTGGCTCATAAGACCTGAATGGTATTGAGCAAAAACAGTGATTTATGAAATATTCAATTATCAAAATTTACAAAATGCATAAAAATTAAAAATAAAAAGCTGTGCCTCATAGGCCTGGTCTTGAGGAGTAGTTTGATGTAAGTTTTGTGTGAGTGGCTCATAAGACCTGAACGGTATTGAGCAAAAACAGTGATTTATGAATTGATAAATTGTGAAAAATTCCAAAATGCATAAAAATTGATAAATTAACAGCTGTGCCTCATAAGCCTGGTCTTGGAGAGTAGTTTGATGTAAGATTTGTGTGGGTGGCTCAAAAGACCTGAACGGTATTGAGCAAAAAGTGATTTATGAATTGATAAATTGTGAAAAATTCCAAAATTCATAAAAATTGATAAATTAACAGCTGTGCCTCATAGGCCTGGTCTTGGAGAGTAGTTTGATGTAAGATTTGTGTGGGTGGCTCAAAAGACCTGAATGGTATTAACCAAAAACTGTGATTTATTAAATATTAAATTGTGAAAAAATACAAAATGCATAAAAATTGAGAAATAA